>CAUDMG010001365.1:0-113343 GCA_958450375.1 Homarus gammarus | reverse complement strand
CTTCCGCTTGTTCCTGGACTGAGACACAACCTTATTCCCGTCAGAGCTTTGCCACGTCCATGCAACTGGGTACGGTGATCATAATCACCTGTTTTAGAGACATCCATATCTCTCCTGGAACGCTCATGCTACACTGAGATAAAGTGACCCTCACCATGCTGTCATGGTTTCATTATCCTGCTTTACAGGCTATTAACTAATCGGCCTCGTGTTTTGAAGGCGTCATTTCCTCAGCTGTTGATTCGTCAAACAGGTCCCAGTCCTAATTGGTAACAATCTGACCTCACATTGGGATTAGAGCCTAGTAATAACGGAACCCATTCCAAGTAAGTACTTTTTCCAATAAATCCCAATTTTAATGGGTTCCAGCCATAAGTCCCGAGTTGGAGCTGCCAATAAATTTATTTTATACGATATATATACAGTAAAGGTATATTCTATATTTTCTTTAATATTGAAGAGTGAAATATAATGGTGGCATTTACATATCTAACATTAGTTTACCAAATTCTTAGAGTTAATAACAACACTGTACCTCAGTATAATAATAATTAAAAATTAAATGAGTGTGATCAAATAGGTCCCAACTCTAATAGACACCGATCCTAATTGACCCAGTTTTGTTGTTTAGGTTAAGCTGGAGCCCCTAAGAACTACGGTCATTTATTCGTAGTTACAAACTATTGATGCCTGTGCGTCACTGAAAGGTTCATGAATTAGGGATTCTATATTTAGTGTTCTTTTGGAAGTTTTATTTAGTAGAATAAAATGTTTTCTCGTCCATCAATGGCCATTAACACACTCAGGAGAGATGACAGATGCATCACTCCTGCAACCACTCAGTGATAAGCTGGTTCACCACCTCCCTCGCCGCTGTCAGCTGTGGTGGGTCGCCAGGAGAGGCGGGGCTCATGTTGGCACAGTGAGATGTTCCTGGTGGTGAAATACAACTGTTTAGTTAAGAGTAAAATGTCGTATTTTTTCTTAAAAGCACATGATAAACTGATTCTATCTTCTTACAGGTAAACCGTCACACCTGTAGGAGAGATAATGTAACCGTTCCCACCTGTAGGGGAGACAGTGTAACCGTTCCCACCTGCAGGAGAGATAGTGTAGCCGTTCCCACCTGTAGGGGAGATAGTGTTGCTGTTCCCACCTGTAGGAGAGATAGTGTAACCGTTCCCACCTGTAGGAGCAATAGTGTAGCCTTTCCCACCTGTAGGAAAGATAGTGTTGCCGTTCCCACCTGTTGGAGAGATAGTGTAACCGTTCCCACCTGCAGGAGGAGTCATGTAGACCTTCTCACCTGCAGGATTCATCATGTAGACCTTTTCAACGGCAGGAGGCGTCATGTAGACCTTCTCAACTTCAGGAGGCTTCATGTAGACCTTCTCACCTGCAGGAAGGGTCATGTACACCTTCTCACCTGCAGGGGGCGTCATGTAGACTTTTTCAACGGCAGGAGGGGTCATGTAGACCTTCTCAACTGTAGGAGGCGTCATGTAGACCTTCTCAACTGCAGGAGGTGTCATGTAGACCTTCTCAACTGCAGGAGGCGTCGTGTAGACCTTCTCACCTGCAGGAGGCGTCATGTGAACCTTCTTACCTACAGGAGGCGTCATGTAGACCTTCTCACCTGCAGGAGGCGTCATGTAAACCTTCTTACCTACAGGAGGCGTCATGTAGACCTTCTCACCTGCAGGAGGCGTCGTGTAGACCTTCTCTCCTGCAGGATGGGTCATGTAGACTTTCTCACCTGCAGGAGGGGTCATGTAGACCTTCTCAACTGCAGGAGGGGTCATGTAGACCTTCTCACCTGCAGGAGGCGTCATGTAGACCTTCTCTCCTGCAGGATGGGTCATGTAGACCTTCTCACCTGCAGGAGGCGTCATGTAGACCTTCTCACCTGCAGGAGGGGTCATGTAGACCTTCTCAACTGCAGGAGGGGTCATGTAGACCTTCTCACCTGCAGGAGGCGTCATGCAGACCTTCTCACCTGCAGGAGGCGTCATGTAAACCTTCTTACCTACAGGAGGCGTCATGTAGACCTTCTCACCTGCAGGAGGCGTCGTGTAGACCTTCTCTCCTGCAGGATGGGTCATGTAGACCTTCTCACCTGCAGGAGGCGTCATGTAGACCTTCTCAACTGCAGGAGGTGTCATGTAGACCTTCTGAACTACAGGAGGCGTCATGTAGGCTTTCTTACTTTGCCTTCGTATGTCAAACTGCCTCAGCTAAACATCGCTGTTGAGTCTTTATACATGTACAGAGGGTCGTGGTACATTGTCTTAGATACTGAACATGTAAAGTGAGTCATAGAACATATACACTGAATATGTACAACACAGTTTGGGACATTCCGACGAATACACTCAGAGTAGTCAGTTCACCTTCTCGTGAATCCAAACCCTCTGAGTTACTCGCCGAGACGTGAGGTGTACACACCAGCCTGGAACCATAATATTTTAGGGCAGATTTATAAAATTTTATTCATTCCGTACTCCGGTAGCGATCATGCTTTACATGCTTCTTCGTTTACCTAACGCTCTCATAGAATAACTGATGTAGTATTGGCTTTTATCACGTTATACTATTTTACTCGTAAGCAGTACACAGTATGTAGCCTCGGCCTGGGTCAATCACTTACGATTTGCGTCTGTCATTATTAACTATTTCAGTGATTAACGTGTTATGCTTTTACGCTTATTTTTTGTAAATGAAATAAGCCAAATGAAATGAAATTACATTTCACAAAATTGTTACCTAGTCCCAGGTTGCTGATCTGACTTTCTGCCTCATTTACACACAATTGCAGGGTCTCAATTGTTTCTCTTACCATTGACAACACAACATACATATATTGTTTCTCACTCTTGATCTTGATTTCATTTTTTTATTTCTTTATGGTTTATTGTTATTATTATTATTATTATTATTATAATTATTATTATTACTAGCAGAATCGCCGCCCTCCGGGCGGCTCATCCGCTAGGCAACGGTAGGACTCCACCCTCCGGGAGGCTCCACATTGTCTCACTGTTCAGTCCCGAAAACTTCTTCTTCTATCAATAGTTCATTAACGGTGTATGTAAGTTCCACCATGTTTTTCACTACAATGGTACAGCAAAGTATATTTTTTTAGCATTAAATTGTTATTATTTTATTGTTTAATCATCACTACATATAACACCACCCATCATCACTACATATAACACGATCCATCATCACTACATATAACACCACCCATCATCACTACAGATCGGGAAAATAGTTTCCGAGATTCTCGTGAGAACACACAAACAGACAGACTTCTTTGTTATATATACTGTAGATATATTGTCTAATCATCACAACATATTACACCACCCATAATCACTACATATAACATCATCCATCATCACTACATATAACACCATCCATCATCACTACATATAACACCATTCATCATCAGTACATATAACACCATCCATCATCACTACATATAACATCATCCATCATCACTATATATAACACCATCCATCATCACTCCATATAACAGCATCCATCATCACTACATATAACACCATTCATCATCACTACATATAGCACCACCATCACTACCACCACTACTACCACCATCACCAATACCACCACCATCATTACCACTACTATCAACCAGTCTCTACCACCACCACTATATATATATATAGATTATTATTATTTTTATTATTATTATTCTTATTATTATTATTATTATTATTATTATTATTATTATTATCATTATTATTATTATTATTATTATTATTATAATTATTATTATTATTAATATTATTTTTATTATTATTATTATTATTATTATTATTATTATTATTATTAATATTAATGTTTATTATTACATTTTCGCTCTCTAGGCCCCGATGTGGGTCAGTGACCTGTGCCCGGGTGGGCTAATTACCGTAAAAAAAAAAGTATAATGAATACGCATCCATAAATAAGGAAAAATCTACTAGCAGCAGAGATTATAAGGAATATTGATAACAATCATGTTAAACCAATATGTAGTAATAAATTCATATCAGGCACAAAGAACTTATTATTTATTGCGAGAAAAATATAATTGGAATAATAAATTAAGATTGTTTATTAGTATACAAATATGAATAGTAATATATGAAACAAGGTAAAAAAAATAAAACCCTTACTGGACAACTAACCACAAATTATAACAGAAAAAACTAAATTATGGTTTACACAAAGGACACAAAACCGAGTTAATGGGCAGATATGAAATATATATTTTTTTTTTGGTTTGTTTTTTTGCATGAATAGATGTATAATCTTGCATATGTTGAAATATAACACTCCAAGACCTGTAATTTTAGCTCATAGATTGCTGAAACAAAGTTATTGTTAGTTAACTGACGCGCTAAGTAATGATGAGTCAGCTCATAAGAGTTGTTGTGGTTCGGCAGTAGGCCTATAGAGTTTTAACATATATAGTGGGAGATTATGAGATAGGTAATATCTGTAGGTTAATCGTCGATCATTTTGTTCTTAATTACTAGAAGCTTTAGATCTGCTTATAAAGTTCCAAATCGTTATCAATGATGTGTAATATAAGGAAATATGTACTCATTCAATCCTGTTAAATATATGTCTTTATACTTAATGTGCGGTACAATAACACATTCTACTCATAATTTGTGTTTTACCCTAAATATTTGCATCCTTGCTTAATAAATATTGCGACATAACTGAACAAGGAACTCCTTAACCTTCTCCTATCCCTCTTGCCCCAGAACCGAGCATCCTTACCCTCCTCAGCCCCCATAACCCGCCAACCCCCACCAACAGGCCCCCCCGTCCCCCCTCTACCCCTCACGGAAAGGATGAATTAACAATGATAAGCGCACTAGTCGGAAATGTCCTCAGCTGTATAACACTGTACTGTACCTCGAGTCTCCACATTTATAATAATAATAATAATAATAATAATAATAATAATAATAATAATAATAATAACAATAATAATAAAATGGTTTATTGAAAAAGTTTGCAGCCCGAAGGCTGAAAATATACATTGGACACAAATGACTTATTACATACATTGGTGGTTTAACAAAAGCCTTCATTAGAGAAAGGTGAAGGAACATACAGTGAACATACAGATTAATGTTTACACACGCAGATCATGTAAGGTCAGGTGTTGAACACCAGACACGTTATGAGAGGCATCACGTGGAGTACTAGTTCCCATATTAAAGTGCAGGTGACTTTGATGGTCATAATTTATAACTTACCATTAATATAAATGGCTGGGGCATCAGGGTTGAGGTCTTCGGAAGTAACGCCCAGGGCGTGCCAGGGGTCGATAGAGCCGTTGAGGAAGACAACTCTTGTCACCTTCAGGTCACGTCCACCGAAGATTGTGTTTGTTCTCTTGACACCCACCTCTAGGAGATTTAAGTCGAACCTGTTCATAAGATAATGTTTCTGTCTTAAAGTGTAAACAAAATCCTGTAAAATGTCTGTGGTCGCGTTTGTTTTTGTATCACACAGAAATGTTTTAAATACTTTCTGGAACTCTTAATGTGGCAGGGCTGATGTAAACACTTCTTCTGGACTTTCTTTATTGTTGAAGCGCCTATATACACAGTATTTAGTTTGGGAGAAAATCTATTGTGAATTCTCTCCAGGGGAAGTGTTTTTGGCACACTTGTATGGAAACACTTAAGTTCGGAGCTCTCCCCTTAACTAGCAGTAAGAATCTGCCCACTCCTCTGAGGAGGGGTGTTGTGATTAGTCAGGTGACCTCGCCTGACCCCTGAGAGTGTTACTAGCTCAGCCTGTTCTTGCCTCGCAAGCGAGATGTCACGGGTTCGATTCCCGGGCCGGTGGAAGTTGTTTGGACTTACTTCCTAGCCCCCATTAGTCCCTGTTCACCCAGTAGTAAAGTAGGTACCTGTTGTAAGTAGAAAGTTGCGAATTCGTATTCAGGGAGTTGTTGGAGCTACCAATAACTTGATGACATAAACCACTGACTCTTCAGGCTTCTACGCCCTTAACTCGTGAGACATAAAGGCAAGCATGAACTTAGCATGCTTCCCTGTTGGGCGCTGTAAACGCTTCTGCGCTTCACCTTACACAAGGATGTAGGGGGGTGCCCAATAAAAAAAAAAAAAACCTGTATAATGTGAATAACTACTGAGTCATTGTTGAATAACTTAGTGAATAATTTGGTTTTATCCATTTGGGAGACTATTTATATAATGCAAAGGTGCTGTTACATGTCATAAAGTCTAATCATTGTCCTGTAAAATGGCTTAACGTGTAAACATTGTCCTGTAAGATGTCTTAAAGTGTAAACAATATATTGTAAAATTCTACCGTAATGGTAATCAGAAACTCATGGTCAGGCATCCCTTGTAAATCTTCTTATTTAGGCCATGCAAGTAACTCATCTATGGTGTATAGACAATTGACGATGAACAACACAACTAATAAATAACATCAACTAGTAATGACGTAAATGTTGTATATATACTCCTCATCTTATGTTGTATTATACTTTATGTACTAAGCTCGTGGAAACATTCTTTTGGTGAAGTGTTGTGAAGTATTCGTTGAAAATGTTAAACTTACCTGTGTTAGTGTAGTGACCTGCAGACCAAACATGTAACGTGTTGGATATAGCAATTGTTATAGAATATAACATATAGGACAGGGGTTCTCAACCAGGGAGGAATTCCCCCCAGGAGGAGAATTCAGGTTTTCAGGGGGGGGGGGGGGGGAAACTGATTCGGGAGCAAGAGATATGTTCGATGAGAAATCAATCACAGAATTTTGGCCCTTGATGTGCGATTCCTACCCAAAAGTGGCAGAAAGAGCTATCCGTGCATTGCTTCCGTTTGTGTCGACATATCTTTGTGAGTCAGGCTTTTCAACTCTGTTGCAAATTAAAACGAAGCAACGTAGTAGATTAGAGGTAGAAAATGACCTGCGTTGTGCCCTTTCAAGCACTCCTCCACGTATCCCAGAATTGGCGAAGAAAAAACAATCACAGGTTTCTCATTGACTGTAATCTTCATCTGAATAAAATTAATTACAAATTTGCAATATCCTGGTATTCTATTGAACTTTTTGTTTATTGCATTATGCTTCAGTTTGGTCTGTTAAGTAATTAATTATAAATATAAAAAAAACTATTTTACTTTTATTCAAGTTTTATAAATCCATCAACATTTTCAATTGGCATTTAATTTGTAAAACTCCACTATAAAAATAATCCATGTAAAATTGTAAATGTATACCCGGTATGTACTAATATGGAAAAAATAAAGGATTTTCAGTATTATATGAATATTATTTGGAATGCACTTTTTGAGGCAGACAATTTTGGAAAGGAGGGGGAATGACATTCTGACATATGGTGAAAGGGGTGCATGGGGCAAACAAGGTTGAGAACCACTGATATAGGACGTATAACAAATTGTAACCTGTGGTTATGTTTCCTGTGGTCTTGTTTGCACATAGACGCCTGTGGGTATGTTTACACCTGGACAGCTGTAGGTATGTTTACACCTGAGTACCTGTGAGTATGTTTTCACCGGATACCTGTGGATATGTTTACACCTGAACGCCTGTGGGTATGTTAACACCGGGTTTCTGTGGTTATGTTTACACCTGGACGCCTGTGGGTATGTTTACACCTGGACGCTTGTGGCTATGTTTACACCTGTAAGCCTGTGGGTAATATTTAATAATAACAACAAATATATTGTATTTACTTACTTAGGGCCATAAATATCCGCACATTGTTTGATGAAGAACTCGACGGGAAACTTGTCTCCAAATGGCTGGTTTGGTGAGTCTGAACTCTGATAGTACCCGTACTCCGTGCATGTCTGATACACCCAGAGACGACCTGCACCATGAAACAGTTCATCCTTCTATAAACATTATCAAGATAACATAGCTATTTTATTCGTTTATGACAATTACTACAACTCTTATAAATCCACATAATGGAGACGCATGCATAAGTTTTCTATGCATACATGTTTACAAATTTTACTCTTCCAACTAAGTATTCATAGAACATGAAATTATGTATAGCAGCCATCAGTCCCCCTCAGCTGCTGGTTCAGTATGTGACGTGGCAGTGTTGGCAGGTGTTGAGATATGTAGAGTGACAGTGTTGGTAGGTTTTTACACATGTGGAGTGACTGTGTTGGCAGGTGTTTACATATGTGGAGTGACAGTGTTGGAATGTGTTGACACACTTAAGGCATGACAGTGTTGACATGTGTTGACACATATGTGGAGTGACAGTTTTGGCAGGTGTTGACACATATGTGGAGCGACAGTGTTGACAGGTGTTGACACACTTGTGAATTGACAGTGCTGGCAGGTGTTGAAACACATGTGGAGTGTCAGTGTTGGCAGATGTTGACACACTTGTGGAGTGACAGTATTGACAGGTGTTGACACATATGTGTTGGCAAGTGTTGACGCACATATGAATTGACAGTGTTGGCAGGTGTTGACACAATTGTGGATTTACAGTGCTGGCAGGTGTTGAAATACATGTGGAGTGTCAGTGTTGACAGGTGTTGACACATATGTGTTGGCAAGTGTTGACGCACATGTGAAGTGACAGCGTTGGCAGATGTTGACACACTTGTGGAGTGACAATGTTGACAGGTGTAGACACATATATGTTGGCAAGTGTTGACCCACATGTGAAGTGACAGTGTTGGCAGATGTTAACACACTTGTAGAGTGATATTATTGGCAGGTGTTGACACACTTAAGGCATGGCAGTGTTGGCAGGTGTTGACACACTTGTAGTGTGAAAGTGTTGGCAGGTGTTGACACACTTAAGGCATGACAGTGTTGGCAGGTGTTGACGCACTTGTGGCGTGACAGTGCTGACAGGTCTTTACTCACTTTTGGCGTGACAGTGTAGACAGGTATTCACTCACTCGTGGCGTGACAGTGTTGACAGGTATTCACTCACTTGTGGCGTGACAGTGTTGACAGGTGTTTACTCACTTGTGGCGTGAGAGTGTTGACAGGTATTCACTCACTCGTGGCGTGACAGTGTTGACAGCTATTCACTCACTCGTGGCGTGAGTGTTGACAGGTGTTAACTCACTTGTGGCGTGACAGTGTTGACTGGTGTTTACTCACTTGTGGCGTGAGTGTTGACAGGTGTTTACTCACTTGTGGCGTGACAGTGTTGACTGGTGTTTACTCACTTGTGGCGTGACAGTGTTGACAGGTGTTTACTCACTTGTGGCGTGAATGTTGACAGGTGTTTACTCACTCGTGGCGTGACAGTGTTGACAGATGTTTACTCACTTGTGGCGTGACAGTGTTGACAGATGTTTACTCACTCTTGGCCAGCAATCATGTGTAGGATGATGTTATTATATATCTATTGTTAAGTTTACACATTTATTTAGCTGTTGGTCGACTCACCTCCAACATCCTCGTTACCCTCCCAGCTGGTAACTTGAAGTTCTTTAATCATGGCGTCGTAAGTGTGATCTAAACATAACTCTCCATATTCTTCTAAGATCATAGAGTTGATGTCTGCATATCTGGCAGCAAAAGAACGTACATGAGGTTATATTTCTTTGGGGCAGAGGATTTGGGGGTAAAAAAATATAAAAAATGTTGCACAGAAAAATATTTTCCTTTATTTCAACGTAAAATCACTTTCATTAATGAACTAATTATACATTTAGTTGAAGAATCACACAAAAAAATAACTGCCATTAATTAACTATAATTAGGAGGTGTAAAATTCACCCCATCATGCAACTTATATATGATTGTATATTTATGGATTATAAGAGAAGGGAAGAATAAATATCCTAAAATGAAGTCGCATTGTCTACAACAATTAAGAAATACAATCTTCAATTTGACTTTTGCCAAAAAGACGAAAATATCCTTTATGCAGTGTGCTTCTGAACATTGCAAACAAAAATTAAGGTATTCTAAAGAAAATATTTTTTTCTTCATCCTTACACTTACATATTTAGCATACAAAATATGTTAGATTCATTATTTATGCCTGGTATTTCGGAAAACATTGTTTATTTTACCCAAGACATAGAGGCACTTTGGATACAGAACAGGCCCAGTCAGTGCGTACTTCCTTGGCTTTTGTGCTGCACAGAGCACAACATCTTCGAGTTGCGCACTCTGGCTGATGACTTGATTCCTTTCTACGTATTTCTACTGAAACTGTAGGTTTTGACTTCTTGATTTGCAAATGAGACTCTCTTGCGGATGTCCTCGTTCTTTGTGTCAATGTAGCTGCAAGAAAACCATCAATACGCTGATGTTTGAATTGTTTCAGTAAAATGTTGTTATTGTTTGTCTTGCATTGTATGTATGAGTTTACCACTGCAGCATCCAGGAAGTAAAATAATATGCGATGCTACCATTTCCTACTGCGGGGATCAAGTTTGTAACCTGCCATTAGCTGATCAAACTTGTCTACATAGTTCATATTTGCATTGTAGTTAACAACAGAAAGGGGACATTGATAGGTCTTTCTTGATCCATCTTTTTCTGTTCTCTGGACTTCAGAAATTTCCTATCTTGCTATTTGTTACAGCAAGCCCTGTGTTACTTGTGAATGACTCAGAGTCTCCACGTTTCATTTTTTACCTGAAATGAATGATGGCAAGTCTTTCTGTGAGGGTTTCACCGTGCCACAAGCATTTATTTTATTTTCTTCCAGGTTTTCCAGCAACTCAACACTAGTAAAATAGTTATCAAAGTAAGCTTTGTGCACTTTTCCTTGCAGTTCACTAACTAGTGAAGTTACTACATTTGCAGCCATATTTTCATTTCTTTGTTGCCTACAGTACTTTGGCAGTATATACATCAAACGTCAAACAATATCCTGATTTATCTACTAACATCCATATCTTATAACTTCTTTTTGCAGGTTTTTTGGGGAGATACAGTTTCAGTGAAGAGAGTTCCTTGAACTTAATCATAGATTCATCCACAGCAACACTGTTGATAGGATGAAAGGCCTCTGGAAGTTCTCTTGTAACAAGTTCAAAATGGACGTACTAAAGCTTATCATAATCTGAACTCTTTCTGTCTGGCATCAGTATATTATCATTCAGATGGACATGATTCAAAAGCCAACAAAAGCGATTTACTGACATTACTTTGCTTATGAATGGGTTATGTAAACATGGGTTAGTGCTCCAGTAGTCAAGGTAACTTGGCAATTTGTGTATTCCCATCAGCATATTTGTTCCAATGAAAGCATCTCTTTCCCTTTTGCTGAGCATACAAATTTGTTTGGAAAACCATATGTTCAATGATACTTTTAGATATTAGTTTAGAACAAACATCAAGTGGAGTAGGGTCTTCGAGGTCCAAAATTTCTTTACTAGGACTTGTTGGTGCAGAAAATGCTCCAGGAGGAACTGGCTTCCCTGTTTGTCTAAACACTACCCTTCTCCCTGGTTTACTGTCTTTCTTAGTGGCTGCAACACCTTTGTTCATCATCTTCACTTTTATTAACATCTGAAATTCAATCTTCAGCTGCCTCGTTCCACAAAACTTCTGGCACATGTTCTGTGTCATCTACCTGGTCACTAAAGTCAACTTCTGACTCTGGATCAGATGAAACCTCTTGTTCTATGATTGCAGATGTTTCATTTTATAATAAATATATCTTTATTGCCATTTTACCTGAAAAAACAGCAATAAAAAGACCCTTACAAAAAATAAGTATTTACACTCAAAGACAGCATTTGGGAATGACAGTAATCAAAAGAAATAATTCAGCAGCATTATTATAGTCTACAATTAGTTATTATATAATTTGAATATTCATCACAGAAAATTATTTATATAAACAACTTTCATGGTGGGATATTTTACGGGCCATCATGTTTTACACTTTTATTAAAAATTTTAAGCATTGGGGACATTTCGGTACATCAAACAGTTACATCTACTCCCAAGTGTGAAGATAGCAGCATATGAAACTTACCTTAGAAAAGGAAATATATGGCATCAGAAATTGCAACAGCTTTCAATTATGCACTACCCTCTCTCATGCCACGGGGTGCACTGAACCCGGCAGGGACGCTCTAAGTCACGCTCACCACTGCGCATGCTCTCTATAGACGTACGCTTACATCTCAGTGGTGGGTCAGGAACTAAACCTCTGAGCTTGAAGGCTATTAATATTTGTATATGTGGGACAGTTTATAACCTACGATGCTACCTTTTATGAAAAGGTGGACAAAATTGAAACCTATGTGTCCCAGAGAGACAGCAGAATTTTTTATATACAAGAACAGTCACCCTGACACCAGTTACTCTCATGCACTGTACACAAGAGCAGTGACACTGACACCTGTCACTGTCATATACTGTATATAAGAACACTCACCCAGACACCTCTCATTGTCATACACTGTATACAGGAACGCGTGTGTGTGGGGGGGGAGGGGGGGGGGGCACACACACACACACACACACGTACACACACAGGGTGGTGTAATGCATCTAGAGTGGCAGCATTATGTTAGTGTTAAGGTGCAAGCACTGTTTGCGTCCTCTCAGTTTCAGCTGCCGCCGCTGTCTAGCCCTCGTAACGAACAGGGAAGTAACTTGCATAATTCCTTCCCTGCCATTACACAGCCTCGTCGTGGCCAGCGTGGGATCTCGGAGCAGCAGTGGGCCCCTAAGGAACGGCGCATAGGCTCATTGACATGTGGATACGTCCTGGCGCCTACCAATCACTGCCCCACTGCTTTGAGGATTAACCTCGGTAGGTGTAAGGTTACGGGGGTAAGCCCTGAACGAAAAATCTGCGGTGGCGCCTCACATCAGGCAGACATGCTTACAGAGCACCAACAAGACCCCCACGCCGGTATAGGCGACTACACTGGCGGTCGAAAGAAATGCATGATGGACTGGCTACTAGGGCTAAACCCAACAAACTGGGCTATCGGCAGTTCATTGCAACTCTCCCTCTCCCCAGTCGTTGCAACACTTGCACCACTGGATCAGGAAAAGGGAGAGCTAAGCTGTGTGGATGCAGCTTGAGCTCCTGCCTCACCACATAAATCAACTAACGCTCAGTCATCATCCATCTCATATTACTTCTTATCACCATCAAAACCCCGATACTCTCAAAAGTCCAATGGCGACGGACAAGTTGCGATGGGGACAGGCAGAGATGACTGCCGGGAGTCTCTAGTCACAACTCTGTACATTGGTGGCATAGACAAGATGGTCGTTTAAGCACTGGGATCTAGGTAGCAGTTCAATCCGGTCCTGTCTGTGCGACTGAGCAGCCCTTTCGAGGAGCCACTCTGCTCACCCCACATGGGGAGAGGGCTTGAAAAGGTGCCCTAAACATAGCCTGCCTAAAGAGCCAACGTGACTGGGCAACCGCACCCAGTAAGGTCATCCTTATGCAGTCCAAAACACAACCATAATGACAGATCAAAACAAAAATAAACTTTCCAACCTCTTATGGTCGCTGCATGGAATATCGGGACCCTTCTGGATACTGGGACAAATGAGCTTCCTGAAAGAAGAACCGCCCTTGTGGCAAAAGAGCTGGCTAGATATAACATCAACATAGCAGCCATTATTGAGTTCCGGCTCCCGGACGAGGGTCGACTCACAGAATGGGGGTCTGGCTATACCATTCCCCAAGAGGTAAGTCATTTAATTGAATGAATTTAGAGGGAAGGGGGTTTGGGGTGTACCGGTGTGGGGTGACTGACACAACTGAACTCATATGCTACCAGGGACTTTGGTTAGGTTAAGTTAGGTTAGGTTAGGTTAGGTTAGGTTAGGTTAGGTTACGTTACGTTAGAGTAGATTTGATTAGGTTAAGATAAATTAGGTTACGTTACGTTCGGTTAGCGATCGGGTGGCTAACCATCAGGTGAAAGAAATGTGGATGTCTAAGGTTTAGGTGTCTACGTATTCATATATAGAGGTGAGGTGCAGGAACTGAACACTCCTATGTGTCTCCCAGCTCTTGCAACATTTCACATTTCATCATGAGATCAATGCTGACAATTGTTAATATTTTCTTCTGAAAGAACACACACAAGGTGATGTATCTTGCATAATATCTAGTTATTGATGGACTAGTGTAATTACTAACCTTATTAGGCGGACACAGTTGTTGTTTCTCACACATCACTTTATCATTATTAATCTAATATTTTGAAATATCTGTTACAAATCTAATTACAGTAACAAAAGCAGACTTGCACTCACACACACCAGCTGTCATCATCATTATTCTAACCCAACATTTAATTCCAGATTTTACTTTATTTTGTATTCACACTGTTCCTAGAGGTCATTGATTAACTAATAATTCAAAGTTCTAAGTGAGAAAATATGAAAAAAAACACAGTTATAGTTCTGTCATACCTGTCTATAGCGTCTCCTTCCCCGTTCAACATTATGTCGCATATTGTATTAATGTTGATCCTGTCCTCGTATCTGTTGTACTGAACAACTTCTTCCACATTGTCCGTTAGATAGGTAAACAAATTGGACACATCGTCGGTGTTTTTCCCATCCAGAGGTGAACACAACCTGTAAATAAAAACACCTAAGTGAAAAATAAAAATAGTTTCAACTTCAAGGGACAGATACTCAAAACTCCTGGTAAGTTACACGCTTGGCAATCTTGTAACCGACTTACAGTATTTAAACTTACAAACTGCTTACAATAATGTAAATCTCCCATTGCTCAAAACTATTTTATAATGTTGTAAAGGAATTGTAACTCAAACGTAAACATTGCAGAGAAAGTCTTCCGGCGGGCCAGTTGTCCAATCATAGTTACGCTCTCAAAACATGCCAACCAATCACAAGCTAAGGATATCACCTGGATTGAGGACGTGAAATTTATACACAAAAAGATTTTAAGAAGCGGAAAAAAATATGTACAATATAAAAAAAAGTTATTACAAGCTACATAATGATTCAAGAGGCTAGTAGCATAGTTGTAATAACAAATATTATGAAAAATAACAATAACAGTTGGGTGTGAGTCGGTACAGCCTAGCTGTGACGTCTTCATTCTTCATCCTAAGAATGTGTCTATTTCTTCGTATAGCTTCAAAATTTCACATCGAGGAAATATGTGCAAATATAACCACAACAATTATTCATCACTTAGTGAGGGTCCCAAGGGTTTCGGTACTTCCTTTCACGTCGCAAGGCTCTAGCGTTTATATATGCTGTACATCGACCAACTCCCCCTTGCCTGCTAAACATAAACAAACACAGCTGTTATTTTTAAGATAAAGTTTAATTGGTTAGATTTATCTTTCTATATTATTTTCCATTGATATGATATATGAAACCTATTTTTTGTAGTATTCTCTGAAAAAAACTCACCTCTAATGACGTTTATCATAACTCATGCCAGCATCAGCCATAACTCATGTCAACAACTGCCATAACTAATGTCAACAGCTGCCATAACTTAGGTCAACAGCCGCCATAATTTAGGTCAACTAAGTTAGATAACCTGATAGTTATCTCAAGCAAGATGTTATGATCTGAAATCGTTCAACAACATTCCTTTTGACCTAAAAATATTTTGTAAAGATTTTGATGGAAACTCCTATGCAATGCTTCAGACTTCGGCCTTGAAGTGAATACACGTAAGACTAAAATTCTCTTTCAGCCTGTCCCTGGTTCAGCCACCTCTACCATCCATCCAGGTTAATAGCAGTAGTAGCTTTGCTCTGCACCAATGTGGATATCGATGAAGAGATTCAACATCGGATCAGATGAGCATCTCAAACCTTTTGCACACTCAATATCCGTATCTTCAACTGTAAGGAGCTGAAATTATCTACAAAGTTGCACGTTTATCGATCAGTGGTTCTTTCCACCCTACTGTACGTCAGCAAGACATGGGTCACACACAGTATAACATCGACATAGCAGCCATTAATGAGTCGTGGCTCCCAGCCGAGGGTCGACTCACAGAATGGAGGCCCGACTATACCCTCTTTTGAAAGGGAAAGCCTACTCAGAGAAAAAACACGTTTATAGAGTCGGCTTTGCCCTTTACCAATCCATCCTACATTGGCTGAATGAAATGGCTGTTGGGATCAACGAGCGCCTCATGAAGGCTCCCGAGTCCCACTGAATCACTCACGTCATGCCTTCTTCATCAGACCATATGCCCCAGCACTGGATGTAGAGGATGACATCAAGGAGATCTTTTATGCCAACTGTGACGGAGTACTAACATCTATCCCCAGATAAAATAAGTTTGAGCTCCTAGATGACTTCAATGCCAGAGTTGGCAGAGATGTTTACTTATGGCAGGTGAACCATAGGGAGAAACGGAGTGGGCAAGTGTAATGCCATCAGTGTACTCTTCCTCAGCAAGTGTGCTGAACACAACCTCACTATCACCAACACCTTGTCAGGTAAAGAGATTGTCGAAATGTCCTCACCACTCAAGCCATGTACAGTATAGCTTAGACCACTGTAACACAGATCATCCATCGGCTCATCAGTGTCAAACTCTCCCTTCACGTCACCCCAAAACAGCGAAGGCAACAAGCTTTTCAGAAGAGGTTTTAAAACCAAGCAACTGCTTTCAGAGAGCAGTTCGAGGACGGGCTGATAAACAACCCAACAACAACCAACCCAAAACCGAGTGCCGAATAGGGTATCCTCGACACTGAGGTGAAGAAAACCTGCAGAGTGACCTTCGGCTAGATCGAAAGAACACACCAGGACTGATTTGATGAAAATTACCTAAAAATCAACGTATTCGTCAATGGTAAACGTGCTGCTTTAATTGACTGCTAGAACATCCCACAGTCTCGGACCAAAGCCGATACCTTCCACTAGAAGAAAGTGACGAACCAGCGTGAACTTCGCAATCTAATGAACGAGTGGTGGAAAAATATAGCGTGTGAAATGCAAATATTTGCAGATTAACACAACATGCACTAGTATTTCAATTCCACTAAAACACTGTATGGCCCAATGACTCATGGCGTGGTCCCCCTCCGATCATCCGACTGTAACTCCATAATTAAAGACAAAAAATATCAAAGCCACAGAACCTAATGCAATCCCAGCCGAGGTGTATAAAGCAGGAGGACCTCTGTTTACCAGCCGTCTCCACTCTCCCCTGAAGAATATATGGGAGAAAAAGGAAATCAGCCAAGCTCTAAAAGACACCTTCATTGTCAATATCTATAAGAACTAGGGAAAAAACTCCCTCACAGAATTTCAATGTAGCTTTAGAGTTTAGATCACCATGTGGCACCTCTGACAAGATCTTTGCTGCACGCCAGATACAGGAAAAATGCAGAGAACAGCGTCGTGACTTGTACATGGTCTTAATAGACCTTACTAAGGCTTTCAACTTGGTCAACAGGGAAGCCCTTTGGCAATACCTCAGTCGTTTTGGCTGCACACCAAGAGTCATCGCCATTGCGAGGCAACTTCACGATGGCACGAACAGCAGTGTCCTGCAAAATGACCCCAATCTGACTTCATCCCAATCCAAATGGATAAAACAAGGATGTGTACTGGCACCAACTTTCATTTCCATATTTTTGGCTGCCTTCCTTACTCCTGCCTGTGCCAGTTTAGCCGGCGGGGTGGACATCAAGTACCGGATGAAGGGACTTGTCAACATAAGACGACTCCGAGCTGGAACAAAGGTGTCGGCCGTCTCCATTACTGAACTTTAGTATGCATGCGATCTCACATTCGTCGATCTCAATGAAGGCGACCTACAGGAAATCCTGAAAACCTACTCAGATGCATTTGCACACTTCGCTCTTGAGGTGATGTATGTAAGACTCATATTCTGTTTCAGCCTTCCCCTGGTTCAATCACACTTCCATCCAGGCTAATGGTACTGCCATATATAAAAGTGTAAGTAATAAGAGTGCGGAGGTAATATTGCATTTATATCTTGCGCTTGTCAGTCCGCACATCGATTATGCTGTTCAGTTCTGGTGCCCTAGAAAGACGAAGAGTGCGGGGAGATATGATAGAAGTATTTAAGTGGGTGAAAGGAATCAATAAAGGAGATATAGATGAAGTTCTTTTAATATCCGAGCAGGATAGGACTCGTAGCAACGGATTTAAGTTGGATAAGTTTCGGTTTAGAAGGGAAATAGGAAGAAACTGGTTCACAAATAGGGTGGTAGACGAGTGGAATAAGCTTAACAACTTTGTAATAAGAGCTGGGACACTGGAACGTTTTAAAAGGAGGCTGGTTGTAACTCTCGACAGGCGCTGCCATGCACAGGCCAACCGGCCTATTGCAGACTCCTTATTTTCTTATGTTCTTATGTTCTTATGTTACCCATAATCAGTACCTTAGCTCCTCCATGTCCACTACCCCGGACACTGATGAAAAGATTCAACATCGGAACAGATGTGCATGTCAAACCTTTGACAGATTCCTTCCCACGTCTTCAGCGAGACATGGGACACATACAGGAGGCACCTCAAGGCACTGAAAACTTTCACCAACGTATTCTACGTTCCATCCTCCGAGTTCCTTTGGAAGACAAGATTAACAAATGTCGATATTCTCGCTGACACCACCTGTAGGAGAATCGTGGCTACCATTATCCATGGAAAACTACGTTGGACTGGCCATGTTACCTGCATGGATGACAATAAACTGCCAAATCAGCTACTTTACAGTCATCTAATGAATATTAAATGTAACGCTAATGGGCAATGGTAAACTTATAATGATAGTCTTAAGACAAACCTGAAAAGTGCCAAATCGATCTTTTCATTGGAAGACGATCACTCGAAACAGTAATGCTTGGAGGAGCACAACATGAGTTGCCAATATTTTCTAGTTAGACTCCATACCGAGGCAGACAAGCGCCAACGCCAGAAAAAACTGCCGTCCCCCCTCCTGCACTAGATGTAGCCCTCCACGCGTGCAACATCTGTGGACGGCTCTCCCTATTCCGTATCAACCACTTGAGTCACCTCACATCTCACGAACGAAGTTAACATCTTTATTAACTCATATCATTGTATCATAGCTGGATGGTCGTCATACTCGTTTCCGAGTGACAGCAAAGTAGTAGTAGTAGTAGTAGTAGTAGTGTGTGTGTGTGTGTGTGTGTGTGTGTGTAAATGTGGAGCTCTGTGTTTAAGTGTGGATATGTGTGTGCAAGTGTGAATGAGCTAGTGTAGATATTGATGGGTGTGTGTGTAAGAGTGTAGGGGTGAGTGTAAATACGGATGGGAAGGTATAAGTGTGGAAGGGTGTGTGTGAGTGTGGATCGGTGCGTGTACGTATGGATGGGTGTTTGTAAGTGTGAAGGCATGTGTGTAAGTGTCAAGGGGAGTGTGTAAGTGTGAAAAGGTATGTGTAAGTGTGGACATGTGTGTGTGTTTGTGTAAGCGTAAAGATGTATATGTAAGTGTGAATGGGTGTGTGTAAGTGCAAAGAGGTATGTGTAAGTGTGGAAGTGTGTGTGTGTGTGTGTGTGTGGTGATGATGTCCCCGCCTCTGATTGTGGTGATGATGCCTAAGCCTGTGAGGCTGTGTCTGTTTGTGTGTGTAGTGATGGTGTCCCAGGCTGTGTGCGGGATGCTGTTGTCCTAGCCCGTGTGTGTGTGTGTGTGTGTGTGTGTGTGTGTGTGTGTGTGTGTGTAATAATAATAATAATAATAATTAACGGTTTATTGAAAGAGCTTGGCAGCCAGAAGGCTGAAAATATACAGTTACATATTTGGGGAATGGGTTACGAATTACAAGTAATATACAAGTAACATAAGTGACACAAATAAGGTGTTGGTGTCCCAGCCAGGGTGTTTGTGTGTTGATGGTACCCCGGCCTGAGTGTGTGGCGATGGTGTCCCAGCCTGTGTGTCTGTGTGTGAGCTGATGGTGTTTAAGCCTGTAGGACACAGAAGGACATTGATAAAGGAGTTATTTACTTGAACATAGTGGTGATGGTGTCCCAGCCTGTTTGGTCCACCAGCAACAGGTCCAGCTGCTGGTGAGCCTCTTTGATCTGTGTGTTACAGTCTTGACTCACAGTGGCCAGAGAGTCGCGGACCACCTCCAGGTATTCTGTCGTGTGAGGTGAAACTTATTAATAAAAAGTACAAAGTTAAAGTGTTTACTAAACTTAATTTTGCTTTATATTATATACTACTTTTTATATGCACAGAAA
Organism: Homarus gammarus; assembly: GCA_958450375.1. Taxonomy (NCBI): domain Eukaryota; kingdom Metazoa; phylum Arthropoda; class Malacostraca; order Decapoda; family Nephropidae; genus Homarus; species Homarus gammarus. The sequence goes on along the minus strand of CAUDMG010001365.1, from coordinate 93,130 downwards.
ATAAGTAACATCTTAAACGATCACAGTAACAGTACAGATCCAGGTGCTTCTTATACCTGGGGTAGTTATTGGGTCAGGCGTCACAACAATCTGTGAAGGAATAAACACTTATATAGACAGGTGTTGTGTGTGGTGCACTAGGCAACAAATAAAAAAATAATCCGTAAATGGTTGAGAGCAGCTCCATTTTGGTAATTTTGAGGTGCTGAATTCAAATCTGTAAATAAAAATTCTCTGGCACGTACAGTTTATTTGTTATACAAAAAAATAAATCTTACAAATACAAACACTGAAAAATATTATTTTTCCTGTTATTCCAGTTATTTTTTGTCCACGTCATCACTAAAATTCAATACAGAAAGAAAACAATCATAAGAAGGCACAAAAAGTATTACATAAGCCACTGTATGGGCATTTATTATTTTATTTCATCCTCTTATGTGTTTTATTGTCCTGCGATTGTAAATATCAGCAATAGTCCCCCTTCATGGCTGCATCCCATCTTCTCTGGTACCTTTCCTCCATACGTCTAATGTCCTGATGGAATCGCTCTCCCTGTTCATCACTAACCGCCCCCAGATTCTTAGGAAAAAGTCCTAGTGTGAGTTTAGGAGGTGGACTTTCAGAGACATTTTGCATCCTAAGTTTTTGTAGTCTTTTAAGAGTTCCTCTACAAATTGACAATACTTTTCTTCCTTCCTTATTCCAAGAAACACCTTGACTACAGATGTGAAGGAAATCCATGCAGCTAGCTCATTTTCATTCAATTTGTTTTCAAAGTCGCTATCACAAAGTAACTTTCTTATCTGTGGGACAAAAAGATACCCTCTTTGACTTTAGCATCACTGAGCTGTGGGAATTTTCCCTTCAAGTACACGAACCCATCACCTTGTTTGTCCACAGCCTTCACAAAATTCTTCATTAGTCCCAGCTTGATGTGTAAAGGAGGTAGAAGTACATCGTTTGGGTCTACCAAGGGAGTATATTTGACATTGATTTTTCCTGGAATAAACACTTATCTCTTTGGCCAGTCCTTTGTGTTGTAGTGTTTTTCTGTTACTTTGCTGTTCCATAAACACAGAAAACAGCAATATTTCGTGAACCCTCCTAGAAGGCCGAGTAGAAGGGCTATAACCTTCAAATCGCCGCAGATCTGCCATCTGTTCTCTTAGTATTTAATATATGTCAGTATTTTCTTCATACTATCATACGTTTCCTTCAAACCTACAGAATGCGCTACTGGAACTAAGGGCTTCTGGTTCCCATTATGCAACAATATTGCTTTCAAAGTAAACTTGGAGGAATTTATGAAAAGCCGCCATTCTCTTGGGTCATGTTTTTCTCCCAACTCTGACATCAGTCCATCTACATCAGTACACACACTGAGGGAGATAATGCAATATTTATTTTCCTAAAAACAGAAATTCTTGTCTGTTTCGCTAGCAAGTTCCATTCCTGCAGTTTTGATGCTAAAAATTCCGCCTGCTGTTTTGACAGACGGAGATCACGTACAAGATCATTAAGTTCACTTTGTTTTATAAGATGTGGTTCATTGGAAGTCATGGCCGGTATACACAAAACTTTTAAGTGCTAGCAAACAGTTGTTACAGCTGACATTTTCCTGTGTGCACTAATAGTACATACACAAAACTTTTAAGGGCCTTAATAGTACTGTTAAGTTAAAAGACCACGGGAGCACTTTTAAGTCCCATAATAGTCGTCTGTTAGTTGATACCATGGCGAACCAACAACATCAGCGGCGGCAATGCATTTATCGGGAAAGGAGAGATATATTCAATGAATATAGTGTGTATACTGTATATATTATATATAGTGCGAATATATTATTTGTATTCCCTCTTTACAGCAGAGATCTTCTTTCTTGACTTGGACAATACTGAGAACCAGCGTGGCTCACACTGTGCCACTGACCTCACCACACCAGGAAACGCAGCATTGACTCTCATGGTGATTTCCAGCCACCCCCTCTTTAGTTATTTTTTGTTAACCACCCATCATTTTTTCGCAAGTTTTCTTGTTGTTTTAGAGGATTCTGACATTTGTCTTTGGGTCAAATCACTTTTTTTTTTGTTAGGTTAGGTCAGGTTAGGTTAGGACGTGGCCTGTTAGGTCAGGTAACCTAAAATACGTCCTGTTAGTGTGAGGAGTTGAGTAAGAGTGCCGGCTACTGCAGGTACTCTTGCTCAACCCCTCACACCAACAGGACGTATTTTAGAAGAGCTTTTAACATAGCCTCCGTCCTCATTCAACATTCATAGCTACAGTGATTAAGTTACGGTAATATACACTTGGAACTGTGTATAATATATTTTCTTAATTAATACAGAAAGGGCAGTTGGGTTTTAGCTACTAAAATCCCTAAATACTTTTACATGTCCTAGCCCATTAACCCCTCAAGAATCAACGGTTAAGGGCCAGTTCATTGAAATTAATCTTCATAATTTTATTGAGGTTATTCAGCCATAAGACCATTTTATATGTGAACTCCTGCTGTCTTTAGCGCTGTTTAGCGGTACTTAACAAGCAACTACTTGTGCGGTAAGAGTTTGCTAGTTAAGCTAGGTGTATAACTTTTGAATTTTACTGTTAGCTAACAGTACTATTATGTCATTAGCATAAAAGTTTTGTGTATATGGGCCTTGGTCAATGAAAGAAGGATCATGGGATGATTCTGGGATTTCTTCCTCAATTTCCTCATCCGAAGTTGAGAGCTCTTCCAAATTTGCTGGTGGTTTGGGTATAGGGAGGCCTTTTCCGTAAGGAACTGGCCTTATTGCTGAAGGTACATTTGGATACTCAATATGATAAATATGGTGAATTAACACAGCCTCAGCGTTGTATTCTCTTCATTCTCCTGGTGAGGGTTACTGTCTGGTGAGGATGGTGAGGATTACTGTCTGGTGAGAATGGTGAAGATGGTAGATGGTAAGGGTTATTGCCTGGTGAGGATAGTGAGGATTACTGTCTGGTGAGGATGGTGAAGAGGGTAGGTGGTGGGGGCGCCGATGGTAGAACGGTACCGCTCTTACCTCGCCTGCAAAATGTCACGAGTCCGATTCCCGGGTTGGGGAAAAGTTGTTGGACATACTTCCTAGCCCTCATTGGTCCCTGTTCACCTAGCAGTAATGTAGGTACCCGTTGTAAATCGAAAGTTGTGAATTCGTATTCAGGGAAAGTTACTGGAGCTTCCAATAACTTGATGACATAAAACCATTGACTCTTCAGGCTTCTACGCCCTTAACTCATGAGACATAAAGGCAAGCATGAACTTAGCATGCTTCCCTGTTGGGCGCTGTAAGCGCTTCTGCGCTTCACCTTACGCTGGATGTAGGGGTGAGAATAGTGAGGGTTACTGTCTGGTGAGGATGGTGAGGATTATTCTCTGGTGAGGATGGTGAAGATGGTAGACTCAGGGGTGTCAAACATGCGGCCCGCGGCCCATTTGCTTCTCCAGCCTTACCTTGAGGAGCTAAAACTAAATAGTGAGTGTATCCCTCAGCTGAATAAAATAGTCTGCTGTTTCCTAGAACAAAATACTCTATCAACATCAGCTTTTTGAACGGCAATTATCAGAGAGTAATCTTTCTCACTTTCCGACCTTGAAGTCCCTGCAAGGCACACCTGAGTTTCATGCTGATATCAACACAAAGAAGCTCTGCATCAAGATTTCCAAATTAATGAATGAGTTCCATAAAAAATTTGCTGACTTTAAAAGACTTGAGAAGGATTTGTTTTAAATTTTCGAGACCCATTCTCTGTTGGTGTTAATGAGGTACCAGAACATCTTCAGTTAGAATTAATTGAGCTCCAGTGTGATTCTGCGTTGAGGAACAAGTTTTCGAGTGTTGATGTTGGCAAATTTTATCAATATTTTGGACCAAATTATCCCAGGATTAAATGTTTTGCCTCAAAGATTATGCCAATGTTCGGAAGTACATATGTCTGTGAACAACTCTTTTCTGTGATAAACTTGAACAAGTCTCGGCTTCGGTATAAACTTACTGATGCGCACCTTAATTCAATACCGAAGGTTGCTACAGCTCAGTGATTAGTGCCAAACTTTGATGCACTGGTCCATACCAAGAGGTGCCAATTATCAGGAAGCAACAGTAGCAAACAATAAGATTGATCAAGGTAAGTAAACACTTGATTTGTTTGTTTTTAAGGGTTTCGCACGAGCGCAGACTAAATCCACCTTTCTTATTTTGTCGTACTACTCACCTAAGAGGTGATTGCGAAGTGCTCATAATTATGTTACTTGGCCCGCATACTGTGTACTCATATTAAATCTGGCCAGCCTTGGCAAATGAGTTTGACACCCCTGTCCAGGTAGATGGTAAGGGTTATTGTCTGGTGACGATGGTGAAGATGGTAGATGGTAATTGTTATTGTCTGTTGAGGATGGTGAGGATTACTGTCTGGTGAGGATGGTGGAAGTTACTATCCGGTGAGGATGGTGAAGGTTACTATCTGGTGAGGATGATGAGGATTAATGTCTGGTGAGGATGGTGAAGGTTACTATCTGGTGAGGATGGTGAGGGTTAATGTCTGGTGAGGATGGTGAGGATTACTGCCTGGTGAGGATGGTAAAAATGGTAGGTGGTAAGGGTTACTGTCTGGTGGGGATGGTGAGGATTACTGCCTGGTGAGGATGGTGAAGATGGTAGGTGGTAAGGGTTATTGTGTGGTGAGGATGGTGAAGATGGTAGGATGGTAAGAGTTTCTGACTGGTGAGGATGATGAGGGTTATTGTCTGGTGAGGATGGTGAGGGTTACTATCTGGTTAGGATGGTGAAGGTTACTGTCTGGTGAGGATGGTGAGGGTTACTATCTGGTGAGGATGGTGAGGGTTACTGTCTGGTGAGGATGGTGAATGTTACTATCTGGTGAGGATGGTGAAGGTTACTGTCTGGTTAGGATGGTGAAGGTTACTGTCTGGTAAGGATGGTGAGGGTTACTGTCTGTTGAGGATGGTGAGGGTTACTGTCTGTTGAGGATGGTGAGGGTTACTGTCTGTTGAGGATGGTGAGGGTTACTGTCTGTTGAGGATGGTGAGGGTTACTGTCTGTTGAGGATGGTGAGGGTTACTGTCTGTTGAGGATGGTGAGGGTTACTATCTGGTAAGGATGGCCAGAGTGCCTGTGACAACAACTTACACAGTGTTAAGAAAACTCACGTGTAAAATCAACCTCGGCTTCAACAGGAGCACTTGATGCAACACTTCCATGTATCAGGTGCGGGTACTTGAGGCGGACCCAGGCAGCTAGCGCCCCGGCATAAGATCCACCAAAAGCTATCCACTTGTTATCCTCAAAACCAAGACTCTCTTTCATATCCCCGATAAAGTTTGCCACATCTGCCAGAGCTTGTTCAGTGGTCAGGTAAACCAAGTTTTTTACAGACGCATCCCTGGAAAAATTTAAAGAAAAACAATAAGTTAAATTAATTCTTTTGCTTCGTGGCAGACTTGTGCGAATTTTATTTTAACAAGAACAATAACATTCATATAGCAATTCTATATCCCAAAGCAAATTTTGTTCTGATAGATAATTTAAGATAAATTAGAAGGAATCAGATGATTGTCTGTAAGTTTAATGAAGTTAATCCTCAGGTAAGAGTTGAATAATTAATCTGCAAATTCTCTTCAATGTCACTCACAGATTCCAGTTCACCTTTTGTCCTTCTCTCACACTAGTTCATGATGTGACTTAAATTTACACTAATAGTTTTCAGCTGATATTGATTCATTTATTTCATTATTTGATTCTTATTTGTGTCTCTAGTCTGTCTTAATGAGGAGCTGAGTTAGCTACATTAAATAGATTACGCTAATATTAGGTGGTACCTTATTTTATTTCACCTGATGATTATGCACCCAAACGCTATCTGGAGGTTAGGTTAGGTTAAGTTAGGTTAGGTTAGGTTAGGTTAGCTTAGGTTAGGTTAGGTTAGGTTTGGTTAGGTTACGTTACGTTAGGATAGCATTAGGTTAGAAGGGCATTATATTAGGTTAAATAAGGTTTGGTTAGTTTATCGCTAGGTTAGGTTATATTAGGTTAAGTCACGTTAGCATTAGGTTAGATGAAGTTACTGTTAGGGTGATTAATCTTAAGGTGAAATAAGCTGGAGGAGGACGAAGGCTATTTTTTACGTGATCCAACCAATGTTACTTCACATATTTCCATCCTTAGTAATGCCATGTAATTAACCTAAGAAAATTGGGAGTGTATGAGTGACCTTATCCAAACAAATGGTCCAGGCAAACTTTACTTTTTCATCATAGGAAATCAGATATAATGCTTTGTTTAGTATAATAAATGATTGTGCACGCAAGATGATGATGCATGTGTGAATAATATTTCATGGTATTAAAAGGGAACAGTGACCAGCGAATAACTTTGTCTCAGTGTGAGGAAACAATGAGTATCTTTGTCTCAGTGTGAGGAAACACTGAGTATCTCTGTCTCAGTGGGAGGAAACAATGAGTACCACTTTTTCACTATGAGGAAACAATGAGTAACTCTGTCTCAGTGTGAGGAAACAATGAGTAACTCTGTCTCAGTGTAAGGAAACAATGAGTAACTATGTCTCAGTGTGAGGAAACAATGAGTAACTCTGTCTCAGTGTGAGGAAACAATGAGTATCTCTGTCTCAGTGTGAGGAAACAATGAGTAACTTTGTCTCAGTGTGAGGAAACAATGAGTAACTCTGTCTCAGTGTGAGGAAACAATGAGTATCTCTGTCTCACTGTGAGGAAACAATGAGTAACTCTGTCGGAGTGTGAGGAAACAATGAGTAACTTTGTCTCAGTGTGAGGAAACAATGAGTAACTCTGTCTCAGTGTGAGGAAACAATTAGTATCTCTGTCTCACTGTGAAGAAACAATGAGTATCTCTGTCTCAGTGTGGGGAAACAATGAGTAACTCTGTCTCAGTGTTAGGAAAAAATGAGTATCGCTCTCAGTGTGAGGAAACAATGAGTATCTCTGTGTAAGTGTGAGGAACCAATGAGTATCTATGTCTCGGTGGAGGAAACAATGAATATCTCTGTCTAAGTGTGAGGAACCATTGAGTATCTCTGTTTCAGTGTGGGGAAACAATGAGTAACTCTGTCTCAGTGTGAGGAAACAATGAGTGTCTCTGTCTAAGTGTGAGGAACCATTGAGTATCTCTGTCTCAGTGTGAGGAAACAATGAGTATCTCTGTCTCAGTGTGAGGAAACAATGAGTAACTCTGTCTCAGTGTGAGGAAACAATGAGTATCTCTGTCTCAGTGTGAGGAAACAATGAGTAACTCTCTCTCAGTGTGAGGAAACAATGAGTAACTCTCTCTCAGTGTGAGGAAACAATGAGTATCTCTGTCTATGTGTAAGGAAACAATGAGTATCTCTGTCTCAGTGTGAAGAACCAATGAATATCTATGTCTCAGTGTGAGGAAACAATGAGTAACTTTGTCTAAGTGTGAGGAAACAATGAGTATCTCTGTCTCAGTGTGAGGAACCAATGAATATCTATGTCTCAGTGTGAGGAAACAATGAGTAACTTTGTCTCAGTGTGAGGAAACAATGAGTAACTCTGTCTCAGTGTGAGCAAAAAATGAGTAACTCTGTCTGAGTGTCAGGAAACACTTAGTATCTCTGTCTCACTATGAGGAAACAATGAGTAACTTTGTCTCAGTGTGAGGAAACAATGAGTAACTTAGTCTCAGTGTGAGGAAACAATGAGTAACTCTGTCTGAGTGTGAGGAAACACTTAGTATCTCTGTCTCACTATGAGGAAACAATGAGTATCTCTGTCTCAGTGTGGGGAAACAATGAGTAACTCTGTCTCAGTGTGAGGAAACAATGAATATCTCTGTCTAAGTGTGAGGAACCAATTAGTATCTCTGTCTCAGTGTGGGGAAACAATGAGTAACTCTGTCTCAGTAAGAGGAAACAATGAGTATCTCTGTCTCAGTGTGGAGAAACAATGAGTAACTCTGTCTCAGTAAGAGGAAACAACCAGTATCTCTGTCTCAGTGTGAGGAAACAATAAGTAACTCTGTCTCAGTGTGAGGAAACAATGAGTAACTCCGTCTCAGTGTTAGGAAAAAATGAGTATCTCTCTCAGTGTGAGGAAAAAATGAGTATCTCTGTCTCAGTGTGAGGAAACAATGAGTAACTCTGTCTCAGTGTGAGGAAACAATAAGTAGCTCTGTCTCAGTGTGAGGAAACAATGAGTATCTCTGTCTCAGTGTGAGGAAACACTGAGTATTAGGGTGTGTCAATTTTGTCAACATGTTAAAAATCAAATTTGGTAGTCAAAATATTGTGCCTCTTTATGTCTAATCTTGAGATTAGCAAACAAAAATGAATTGAAATAACCCTCACCTACATCAATTATACCTTAAAGTTTCAAATATCAGTATTTCAACAAATTAATGAGACTTGATTAGAATTATTCACTTGATATTAACTAATCTCATGTAAGCATATGGATTATCGAGTATTTTATGGTTCTATAGCTTGTGTACAATATGCATGTCAGAACATGAACATGAACAGGGCTCTCCGTGTGGGACAGTTTAATTCTTGTTTTGACTTGTACCAAGCGTGAGGATAAGGAGCCCGGCTCACTCTCCTTCTAGATATCATAGACGGTGGTTTGCTCTCATTGCACTTGCACCTACTCTACCAGACGAATTCTACATTTTAATTATTGTAAGTAGGGCATATTGATTGTCGCAGTTACTTATATCATTGTATAAAACATTATGTTCTAAGAAATTATTATGTTATTTCTGTTACAGCATTTTTGATAAACAAATTGATATTTTTTGAAACAACAATTGAATTATGAAACATTGAAATATTTTTCTATTTGTCAGATAGTGTGAAGATGTCAAAATTGAAGACAAGAAGTCAGTTGTCAAACCACTTGAGCCTGCTAGTTGGTAAAGGGAAGGAGCTTCCTGTATCAGAACTTCCAACAGTGAGAGACATGCTAAGATTAGGGTTACTCCTTCGAGAAAAAAATGCAAAGGACAGAAGGAACTATACAGATAAAGAACTCATAAATGACATGATAGTCCCTCTTCTGCATCAATGGACAAAAGCTAATTCACTATTCAAACCACCTGTGATTAATCAGTGTCGAACTATTGAGCTAAAACTAACGAAATTATGGCACAAAGCAGTTGAAACATCACTTGGAAAAGGAAACTTGGTCAGGAAAAATGAATTTCTGCACACACACTTGATACTCTGTTTGACATTTTGACCTGCAAGTGCTCCATACAATTATGTTCTGAATCCAACTGTTCTCACTCAGGTAAGAGAGAAAATAATTCCCACATTGATTGTGGTTGTCCTCGTGAAAAGAAGATCCCTGTTTTAGAGCTTGAATTTATAAAGGCACAGAGGACAAAGACAGAAGGCCAAGGAAGTATGCAAATGGGTTCAATAGATTATTCAGAAACAAAGAAGCAGATTGCTAATGCCAAGAAGAGAGAACAAATCCGAGAGAGGGACAAAAGAAGAAAATGAAGAGTGAAGAAGCCATCCAAAGAGAGGAAGAGCTGTGTCAAGATGTTTATCACTTCTTTGATAGTTCTTCTGATGAACAGGAAGCAACATCAGATGATAGTTCCAAAGAGCCATCTGAACCTTTACCAAAGAAAATGAAATACAACACAAGAAATATTTCAAACATTGCTTTAGCTAGTATTCGCCACCATGCTGGACTTCGTGAGGCTGCAGAAATTGCAACTGCCGCTTGGATAGATGCAGGCCTCATCAGCCGAGAGGATGTATCTTTGGTGATAGATCATAATAAAATTAGAAGAGCACAAGAAAAAATAATGAAGGAAATATCTGATCAGCATGAAAAAGATTTAAGCGAGGGAGGGCTCTCCTGTCTTTTGTTTGATGGAAGAATAGATGACACAAAAGTTTTGCTAGAAGTAGAGGGAGTGAACAGAAAGTTTCCAGGTCTCATCAAAGAAGAACACTACTCTGTCTGTTCTGAGCCTGGTGGTCGGTTTTTGTTTCACTTTGCTCCCGAAACTGAAGTAGAAGGGAAGAAACATGCAGAGGTCATTGCTGATCAAATTTTATGTTGGGTTCAGGAGAGAGGACTTGGCAGTTCACTGCAGGCTGTTGGTGGAGATTCAACTGCAGTGAACACCGGATGGCAGGGGGGTGTAATGACGCATTTAGAGAAAAAACTAGGAAGAAGACTTGTTTGGATTGTATGTGATTTACATACAGGCGAGCTACCTCTTCGTCATCTCATCCAGGAACTTGATGGTCCTACAAAGAGCAACAACAAGTGGTCAGGTCCCCTTGGCATCATGCTGGATGAAGCAACACAACTAGAAATAAATACAACCTTTCCAAAGGTCGAAGTTGGCCCTCCCCTTCCGGCGTTGTCTGAAGGAGTCATCAAAGATCTCAGCACAGATCAATCCTATGCTTATCGTATTGCCCAAGCAATAAGATCAGGAGAAGTGCCTCAGTCATTGGCTCTCTTGGAGATTGGACCTGTCAGTCACAGCCGTTGATTAACTACAGCTCTTCGTTTCTGCAGGATTTGGATTTCCAAACACGAATTGAAGGGCAAAGTGCTGAAGAATTTGAGGTTAATTGTTGAATTTATTATTGGAGTTTATCTTCCCCAGTGGTTTAGTGTGAAACTTAATCCTATGTGGGTGGATGGGCCCAATCACCTTTTGTTTCAATTGCAGCTAGTAAGAACACAGAGGAAGGTAGTGAGGGACATCGTGTTACCTGTGGCAAGAAGGTCCGCTTGGTATGCTCGATCAGAAGCAGTTTTGCAAGCAATGCTTTGCAGTCAATGTACCAATCTCCGAACCGAGGCTGTAGAAGTCATTCTAAAGATTAGAGGAACGCCAATAGATGACGACCAGTTGGGAGACCGTTCGTTTCATTCAAGAAAAGTTCCCCCAATAAACGTCAATGCCACCAAATTGTCAGAATTGGTTGACTTGAGTTTGGAAGTCTTAGAGCCACCATTGACAACAAGTCTAACTAGCCAAGAATTGAGAAACCTTAAAGAGACTCCAATGCAGGTGCCGAAGTGGCCTTCCCACACTCAAAGTGTGGAGAGATGTGTGAAAATGGTCACAGAAGCAGCGGGCCATGTTTACAGCCACGAGAGGCGAGAAGGTTACATCAAAGCACAAATAGCAAGCAGACTACTGATGACAAGAAACCAAAGCAAAGAGAGTATGAAGGCATTGGTTACTTTCAAATAGACTACGGATAATAAAATATAATAATTTGAAACTTGAAACAGTAACATGTGTGCAAACGCTGGTTATGTTATAAATTCACAAATATGTACATATAAAAATCCATTTGATGTAGGTAGGACTTATTATAAAAAAAAATTTATGCCAGAATATTGTTTTGCATGCTTAAAGACTACAATAAATTGCGACCAAATTACTCGATTTTCAATTTAGCCAGTTCACCCCCTAAATTGACACACCCTAATGAGTATCTATGTCTCGGTGGAGGAAACAATGAGTATCTCTGTCTCAGTGTGAGGAAACAATGAGTAACTCTGTCTCAGTGTGAGGAAACAATGAGTATCTCTGTCTCAGTGTGAGGAAACAATGAGTAACTCTCTCTCAGTGTGAGGAAACAATGAGTATCTCTGTCTCACTGTGAGGAAACAATGAGTAACTCTGTCTCAGTATGAGGAAACAATGAGTAACTCTGTCTCAGTGTGAGGAAACAATGAGTATCTCTGTCTCACTGTGAGGAAACAATGAGTAACTCTGTCTCAGTATGAGGAAACAATGAGTATCTCTGTCTCAGTGTGAGGAAAAAAAGAGTATCTCTGTCTCAGTGTGAGGAACCAATGAGTATCTCTGTCTCATTGTGAGGAAATAATGAGTAAGTCTTTTTCAGTGTGAGGAAACAATGAGTAACTCTGTCTCAGTGTGAGCAAATAATGAGTAACTCTCTCAGTGTGAGGAAACAATGAGTATCTCTGTCTAAGTGTGAGGAAACAATGAGTATCTCTGTCTCAGTGTGAGGAAACAATGAATATCTCTGTCTAAGTGTGAGGAAACAATGAGTATCTCTGTCTCAGTGTGAGGAAACAATGAGTATCTCTGTCTAAGTGTGAGGAACCAATGAGTATCTCTGTCTCAGTGTGAGGAAACAATGAATATCTCTGTCTAAGTGTGAGGAACCATTGAGTATCTCTGTCTCAGTGTGAGGAAGCAATGAGTATCTCTGTCTCAGTGTGAGGAAACAATGAGTATCTCTGTCTCAGTGTGAGGAACCAATGAATATCTATGTCTCAGTGTGAGGAAACAATGAGTAACTTTGTCTCAGTGTGAGGAAACAATGAGTAACTCTGTCTCAGTGTGAGAAAACAATGAGTATCTCTGTCTCACTGTGAGGAAACAATGAGTAACTCTGTCTCAGTATGAGGAAACAATGAGTATCTCTGTCTCAGTGTGAGGAAAAAATGAGTAACTCTGTCTCAGTGTGAGCAAAAAATGAGTATCTCTGTCTCAGTGTGAGGAAACAATGAGTAACTCTGTCTCAGTATGAGGAAACAATGAGTATCTCTGTCTCAATGTGAGGAAACAATGAGTAACTCTGTCTCAGTGTGAGCAAAGAATGAGTAACTCTCTCAGTGTGAGGAAACAATGAGTATCTCTGTCTCAGTGTGAGGAAACAATGGGTATCTCTGTCTAAGTGTGAGGAACCAATGAGTATCTATGTTTCGGTGTGAGGAAACAATGAATATCTCTGTCTCAGTGTGAGGAAACAATGAGTAACTCTGTCTCAGTGTGAGGAAACAATGAATATCTCTATCTCAGTGTGAGGAAACAATGAGTATCTCTGTCTCAGTGTGAGGAACCAATGAGTATCTCTGTCTCAGTGTGAGGAAACAATGAATATTTATGTCTCAGTGTGAGGAAACAATGAGTAACTCTGCCTCAGTATGAGGAAACAATGAGTATCTCTCTCTCAGTGTGAGGAAAAAATGAGTATCTCTGTCTCAGTGTGAGGAAACAATGAGTAACTCTGTCTCAGTGTGAGGAAACAATGAATATCTCTGTCTCAGTGTGAGGAAACAATGAGTAACTTTGTCTCAGTGTGAGGAAACAATGAGTATCTCTGTCTGAGTGTGAGGAAACAATGAATATCTCTGTCTCAGTGTGAGGAAACAATGAGTATCTCTGGTCTCAGTGTGAGGAAACAATGAATATCTCTGTCTACGTGTGAGGAACCAATGAGTATCTCTGTCTCAGTGTGAGGAAACAATGAGTGTCTCTGTCTCAGTGTGAGGAAAAATGAGTATCTCTGTCTCAGTGTGAGGAAACGATGAATAACTCTGTCCCAGTGTGAGGAAAATATGAGTATCTCTCTCAGTGTGAGGAAACAATGAGTATCTCTGTCTCAGTGTGAGGAAAAAATGAGTATCTCTCTCAGTGTGAGGAAACAATGAGTATCTCTGTCTCAGTGTGAGGAAAATATGAGTATCTCTCTCAGTGTGAGGAAACAATGAGTGTCTCTGTCTCAGTGTGAGGAAACAATGAGTATCTCTGTCTCATTGTGAGGAAATAATGAGTAAGTCTGTTTCAGTGTGAGGAAACAATGAGTAACTCTGTCTCAGTGTGAGGAAACAATGAGTATCTCTGTCTCAGTGTGAGGAAACAATGAGTAACTTTGTCTCAGTGTGAGGAAACAATGAGTAACTCTGTCTCAGTGTGAGGAAACAATGAGTATCTCTGTCTCACTGTGAGGAAACAATGAGTAACTCTGTCGGAGTGTGAGGAAACAATGAGTAACTTTGTCTCAGTGTGAGGAAACAATGAGTAACTCTGTCTCAGTGTGAGGAAACAATTAGTATCTCTGTCTCACTGTGAAGAAACAATGAGTATCTCTGTCTCAGTGTGGGGAAACAATGAGTAACTCTGTCTCAGTGTTAGGAAAAAATGAGTATCGCTCTCAGTGTGAGGAAACAATGAGTATCTCTGTGTAAGTGTGAGGAACCAATGAGTATCTATGTCTCGGTGGAGGAAACAATGAATATCTCTGTCTAAGTGTGAGGAACCATTGAGTATCTCTGTTTCAGTGTGGGGAAACAATGAGTAACTCTGTCTCAGTGTGAGGAAACAATGAGTGTCTCTGTCTAAGTGTGAGGAACCATTGAGTATCTCTGTCTCAGTGTGAGGAAACAATGAGTATCTCTGTCTCAGTGTGAGGAAACAATGAGTAACTCTGTCTCAGTGTGAGGAAACAATGAGTATCTCTGTCTCAGTGTGAGGAAACAATGAGTAACTCTCTCTCAGTGTGAGGAAACAATGAGTAACTCTCTCTCAGTGTGAGGAAACAATGAGTATCTCTGTCTATGTGTAAGGAAACAATGAGTATCTCTGTCTCAGTGTGAAGAACCAATGAATATCTATGTCTCAGTGTGAGGAAACAATGAGTAACTTTGTCTAAGTGTGAGGAAACAATGAGTATCTCTGTCTCAGTGTGAGGAACCAATGAATATCTATGTCTCAGTGTGAGGAAACAATGAGTAACTTTGTCTCAGTGTGAGGAAACAATGAGTAACTCTGTCTCAGTGTGAGCAAAAAATGAGTAACTCTGTCTGAGTGTCAGGAAACACTTAGTATCTCTGTCTCACTATGAGGAAACAATGAGTAACTTTGTCTCAGTGTGAGGAAACAATGAGTAACTTAGTCTCAGTGTGAGGAAACAATGAGTAACTCTGTCTGAGTGTGAGGAAACACTTAGTATCTCTGTCTCACTATGAGGAAACAATGAGTATCTCTGTCTCAGTGTGGGGAAACAATGAGTAACTCTGTCTCAGTGTGAGGAAACAATGAATATCTCTGTCTAAGTGTGAGGAACCAATTAGTATCTCTGTCTCAGTGTGGGGAAACAATGAGTAACTCTGTCTCAGTAAGAGGAAACAATGAGTATCTCTGTCTCAGTGTGGAGAAACAATGAGTAACTCTGTCTCAGTAAGAGGAAACAACCAGTATCTCTGTCTCAGTGTGAGGAAACAATAAGTAACTCTGTCTCAGTGTGAGGAAACAATGAGTAACTCCGTCTCAGTGTTAGGAAAAAATGAGTATCTCTCTCAGTGTGAGGAAAAAATGAGTATCTCTGTCTCAGTGTGAGGAAACAATGAGTAACTCTGTCTCAGTGTGAGGAAACAATAAGTAGCTCTGTCTCAGTGTGAGGAAACAATGAGTATCTCTGTCTCAGTGTGAGGAAACACTGAGTATTAGGGTGTGTCAATTTTGTCAACATGTTAAAAATCAAATTTGGTAGTCAAAATATTGTGCCTCTTTATGTCTAATCTTGAGATCAGCAAACAAAAATGAATTGAAATAACCCTCACCTACATCAATTATACCTTAAAGTTTCAAATATCAGTATTTCAACAAATTAATGAGACTTGATTAGAATTATTCACTTGATATTAACTAATCTCATGTAAGCATATGGATTATCGAGTATTTTATGGTTCTATAGCTTGTGTACAATATGCATGTCAGAACATGAACATGAACAGGGCTCTCCGTGTGGGACAGTTTAATTCTTGTTTTGACTTGTACCAAGCGTGAGGATAAGGAGCCCGGCTCACTCTCCTTCTAGATATCATAGACGGTGGTTTGCTCTCATTGCACTTGCACCTACTCTACCAGACGAATTCTACATTTTAATTATTGTAAGTAGGGCATATTGATTGTCGCAGTTACTTATATCATTGTATAAAACATTATGTTCTAAGAAATTATTATGTTATTTCTGTTACAGCATTTTTGATAAACAAATTGATATTTTTTGAAACAACAATTGAATTATGAAACATTGAAATATTTTTCTATTTGTCAGATAGTGTGAAGATGTCAAAATTGAAGACAAGAAGTCAGTTGTCAAACCACTTGAGCCTGCTAGTTGGTAAAGGGAAGGAGCTTCCTGTATCAGAACTTCCAACAGTGAGAGACATGCTAAGATTAGGGTTACTCCTTCGAGAAAAAAATGCAAAGGACAGAAGGAACTATACAGATAAAGAACTCATAAATGACATGATAGTCCCTCTTCTGCATCAATGGACAAAAGCTAATTCACTATTCAAACCACCTGTGATTAATCAGTGTCGAACTATTGAGCTAAAACTAACGAAATTATGGCACAAAGCAGTTGAAACATCACTTGGAAAAGGAAACTTGGTCAGGAAAAATGAATTTCTGCACACACACTTGATACTCTGTTTGACATTTTGACCTGCAAGTGCTCCATACAATTATGTTCTGAATCCAACTGTTCTCACTCAGGTAAGAGAGAAAATAATTCCCACATTGATTGTGGTTGTCCTCGTGAAAAGAAGATCCCTGTTTTAGAGCTTGAATTTATAAAGGCACAGAGGACAAAGACAGAAGGCCAAGGAAGTATGCAAATGGGTTCAATAGATTATTCAGAAACAAAGAAGCAGATTGCTAATGCCAAGAAGAGAGAACAAATCCGAGAGAGGGACAAAAGAAGAAAATGAAGAGTGAAGAAGCCATCCAAAGAGAGGAAGAGCTGTGTCAAGATGTTTATCACTTCTTTGATAGTTCTTCTGATGAACAGGAAGCAACATCAGATGATAGTTCCAAAGAGCCATCTGAACCTTTACCAAAGAAAATGAAATACAACACAAGAAATATTTCAAACATTGCTTTAGCTAGTATTCGCCACCATGCTGGACTTCGTGAGGCTGCAGAAATTGCAACTGCCGCTTGGATAGATGCAGGCCTCATCAGCCGAGAGGATGTATCTTTGGTGATAGATCATAATAAAATTAGAAGAGCACAAGAAAAAATAATGAAGGAAATATCTGATCAGCATGAAAAAGATTTAAGCGAGGGAGGGCTCTCCTGTCTTTTGTTTGATGGAAGAATAGATGACACAAAAGTTTTGCTAGAAGTAGAGGGAGTGAACAGAAAGTTTCCAGGTCTCATCAAAGAAGAACACTACTCTGTCTGTTCTGAGCCTGGTGGTCGGTTTTTGTTTCACTTTGCTCCCGAAACTGAAGTAGAAGGGAAGAAACATGCAGAGGTCATTGCTGATCATATTTTATGTTGGGTTCAGGAGAGAGGACTTGGCAGTTCACTGCAGGCTGTTGGTGGAGATTCAACTGCAGTGAACACCGGATGGCAGGGGGGTGTAATGACGCATTTAGAGAAAAAACTAGGAAGAAGACTTGTTTGGATTGTATGTGATTTACATACAGGCGAGCTACCTCTTCGTCATCTCATCCAGGAACTTGATGGTCCTACAAAGAGCAACAACAAGTGGTCAGGTCCCCTTGGCATCATGCTGGATGAAGCAACACAACTAGAAATAAATACAACCTTTCCAAAGGTCGAAGTTGGCCCTCCCCTTCCGGCGTTGTCTGAAGGAGTCATCAAAGATCTCAGCACAGATCAATCCTATGCTTATCGTATTGCCCAAGCAATAAGATCAGGAGAAGTGCCTCAGTCATTGGCTCTCTTGGAGATTGGACCTGTCAGTCACAGCCGTTGATTAACTACAGCTCTTCGTTTCTGCAGGATTTGGATTTCCAAACACGAATTGAACGGCAAAGTGCTGAAGAATTTGAGGTTAATTGTTGAATTTATTATTGGAGTTTATCTTCCCCAGTGGTTTAGTGTGAAACTTAATCCTATGTGGGTGGATGGGCCCAATCACCTTTTGTTTCAATTGCAGCTAGTAAGAACACAGAGGAAGGTAGTGAGGGACATCGTGTTACCTGTGGCAAGAAGGTCCGCTTGGTATGCTCGATCAGAAGCAGTTTTGCAAGCAATGCTTTGCAGTCAATGTACCAATCTCCGAACCGAGGCTGTAGAAGTCATTCTAAAGATTAGAGGAACGCCAATAGATGACGACCAGTTGGGAGACCGTTCGTTTCATTCAAGAAAAGTTCCCCCAATAAACGTCAATGCCACCAAATTGTCAGAATTGGTTGACTTGAGTTTGGAAGTCTTAGAGCCACCATTGACAACAAGTCTAACTAGCCAAGAATTGAGAAACCTTAAAGAGACTCCAATGCAGGTGCCGAAGTGGCCTTCCCACACTCAAAGTGTGGAGAGATGTGTGAAAATGGTCACAGAAGCAGCGGGCCATGTTTACAGCCACGAGAGGCGAGAAGGTTACATCAAAGCACAAATAGCAAGCAGACTACTGATGACAAGAAACCAAAGCAAAGAGAGTATGAAGGCATTGGTTACTTTCAAATAGACTACGGATAATAAAATATAATAATTTGAAACTTGAAACAGTAACATGTGTGCAAACGCTGGTTATGTTATAAATTCACAAATATGTACATATAAAAATCCATTTGATGTAGGTAGGACTTATTATAAAAAAAAATTTATGCCAGAATATTGTTTTGCATGCTTAAAGACTACAATAAATTGCGACCAAATTACTCGATTTTCAATTTAGCCAGTTCACCCCCTAAATTGACACACCCTAATGAGTATCTATGTCTCGGTGGAGGAAACAATGAGTATCTCTGTCTCAGTGTGAGGAAACAATGAGTAACTCTGTCTCAGTGTGAGGAAACAATGAGTATCTCTGTCTCAGTGTGAGGAAACAATGAGTAACTCTCTCTCAGTGTGAGGAAACAATGAGTATCTCTGTCTCACTGTGAGGAAACAATGAGTAACTCTGTCTCAGTATGAGGAAACAATGAGTAACTCTGTCTCAGTGTGAGGAAACAATGAGTATCTCTGTCTCACTGTGAGGAAACAATGAGTAACTCTGTCTCAGTATGAGGAAACAATGAGTATCTCTGTCTCAGTGTGAGGAAAAAAAGAGTATCTCTGTCTCAGTGTGAGGAACCAATGAGTATCTCTGTCTCATTGTGAGGAAATAATGAGTAAGTCTTTTTCAGTGTGAGGAAACAATGAGTAACTCTGTCTCAGTGTGAGCAAATAATGAGTAACTCTCTCAGTGTGAGGAAACAATGAGTATCTCTGTCTAAGTGTGAGGAAACAATGAGTATCTCTGTCTCAGTGTGAGGAAACAATGAATATCTCTGTCTAAGTGTGAGGAAACAATGAGTATCTCTGTCTCAGTGTGAGGAAACAATGAGTATCTCTGTCTAAGTGTGAGGAACCAATGAGTATCTCTGTCTCAGTGTGAGGAAACAATGAATATCTCTGTCTAAGTGTGAGGAACCATTGAGTATCTCTGTCTCAGTGTGAGGAAGCAATGAGTATCTCTGTCTCAGTGTGAGGAAACAATGAGTATCTCTGTCTCAGTGTGAGGAACCAATGAATATCTATGTCTCAGTGTGAGGAAACAATGAGTAACTTTGTCTCAGTGTGAGGAAACAATGAGTAACTCTGTCTCAGTGTGAGAAAACAATGAGTATCTCTGTCTCACTGTGAGGAAACAATGAGTAACTCTGTCTCAGTATGAGGAAACAATGAGTATCTCTGTCTCAGTGTGAGGAAAAAATGAGTAACTCTGTCTCAGTGTGAGCAAAAAATGAGTATCTCTGTCTCAGTGTGAGGAAACAATGAGTAACTCTGTCTCAGTATGAGGAAACAATGAGTATCTCTGTCTCAATGTGAGGAAACAATGAGTAACTCTGTCTCAGTGTGAGCAAAGAATGAGTAACTCTCTCAGTGTGAGGAAACAATGAGTATCTCTGTCTCAGTGTGAGGAAACAATGGGTATCTCTGTCTAAGTGTGAGGAACCAATGAGTATCTATGTTTCGGTGTGAGGAAACAATGAATATCTCTGTCTCAGTGTGAGGAAACAATGAGTAACTCTGTCTCAGTGTGAGGAAACAATGAATATCTCTATCTCAGTGTGAGGAAACAATGAGTATCTCTGTCTCAGTGTGAGGAACCAATGAGTATCTCTGTCTCAGTGTGAGGAAACAATGAATATTTATGTCTCAGTGTGAGGAAACAATGAGTAACTCTGCCTCAGTATGAGGAAACAATGAGTATCTCTCTCTCAGTGTGAGGAAAAAATGAGTATCTCTGTCTCAGTGTGAGGAAACAATGAGTAACTCTGTCTCAGTGTGAGGAAACAATGAATATCTCTGTCTCAGTGTGAGGAAACAATGAGTAACTTTGTCTCAGTGTGAGGAAACAATGAGTATCTCTGTCTGAGTGTGAGGAAACAATGAATATCTCTGTCTCAGTGTGAGGAAACAATGAGTATCTCTGGTCTCAGTGTGAGGAAACAATGAATATCTCTGTCTACGTGTGAGGAACCAATGAGTATCTCTGTCTCAGTGTGAGGAAACAATGAGTGTCTCTGTCTCAGTGTGAGGAAAAATGAGTATCTCTGTCTCAGTGTGAGGAAACGATGAATAACTCTGTCCCAGTGTGAGGAAAATATGAGTATCTCTCTCAGTGTGAGGAAACAATGAGTATCTCTGTCTCAGTGTGAGGAAAAAATGAGTATCTCTCTCAGTGTGAGGAAACAATGAGTATCTCTGTCTCAGTGTGAGGAAAATATGAGTATCTCTCTCAGTGTGAGGAAACAATGAGTGTCTCTGTCTCAGTGTGAGGAAACAATGAGTATCTCTGTCTCATTGTGAGGAAATAATGAGTAAGTCTGTTTCAGTGTGAGGAAACAATGAGTAACTCTGTCTCAGTGTGAGGAAAAAATGAGTATCTCTCTCAGTGTGAGAAAACAATGAGTATCTCTGTCTCAGTGTGAGGAAACAATGAGTGTCTCTGTCTCAGTGTGAGGAAAAATGAGTATCTCTGTCTCAGTGTGAGGAAACGATGAGTAACTCTGTCCCAGTGTGAGGAAAATATGAGTATCTCTCTCAGTGTGAGGAAACAATGAGTATCTCTGTCTCAGTGTGAGGAAAAAATGAGTATCTCTCTCAGTGTGAGGAAACAATGAGTATCTCTGTCTCAGTGTGAGGAAAATATGAGTATCTCTCTCAGTGTGAGGAAACAATGAGTGTCTCTGTCTCAGTGTGAGGAAACAATGAGTGTCTCTGTCTCATTGTGAGGAAATAATGAGTAAGTCTGTTTCAGTGTGAGGAAACAATGAGTAACTCTGTCTCAGTGTGAGGAAAAAATGAGTATCTCTCTCAGTGTGAGAAAACAATGAGTATCTCTGTCTCAGTGTGAGGAACTACTCACTAGATGACGATGTGCATAAGTAAATGGTTTACTCCCAAATAAATATTTTCAGTAGAATATAAGACTCACTCAGTAGGGTAGCTCTGGCCATAGAATCGATGCTCAAGGAATAACATATAGGCATTATGGTCCCTGGCATAGTTGACCCAATATGCCCCCACCACCCACCAAGGGTCAGCTGGTCCTTCTCCACAGATCATAAGAAAAACAGGTCCTCCGGGCTTATAGAAAGAGTCATTCGTATAATATTTCTGAAAAGTAAAAGAAATTCAGTTCCATCTCAAATGTGAAATATTGTGCGACATAACATGAAATAGTTCTAAACACTCCTAATATGTATTCGGTACACAAATTCAATATTTTTTAAGATTACATCCATGTAAAGAGTACACAGAGAAAAAACTCGAAGACATTTTTATACAGTTTCTGTAGTATGTCATAACTTTGTATAAAATATACATAGTAAATACTTGTAAAGTTAATAGGAGCATTACCACTTCACTATACATATAACCAGTACTATCATAAATGTGAGGGAGACAGCCAGTGTAAGGGAGACAGCCAGTGTGAGGGAGATAACCAGCGAGAGGGTAAAACAGCCAGTTTGGTAGAGACAGCCAGTGTGTAGGAGACAGCCAGTGTGAGGGAGACAGCCAGTGTGAGGGAGACAGCCAGTGTAAGGGAGACAGCCAGTGTAAGGGAGACAGCCAGTGTGAGGGAGATAACCAGCGAGAGGGTAAAACAGCCAGTTTGGTAGAGACAGCCAGTGTGTAGGAGACAGCCAGTGTAAGGGATACAGCCAGAGTGTGAGACAGCCAATGTGAGGGAGGTGCATGAGAAGAAGCAGGTGTGGGAGAGATAAGGAGACACTTGGCTCACCTGATGAGACTCTCACCTAGACACTGTTTATCTCCGCCAACCCTGAGTATCCCATCCCACAGGTAGTGTCTTACCTGTCAGCCACAGAGAGACAGATGGTTACTTTATTTATCTGTTACCTGTCGGCCACAGAGAGAGAGATAGTTACTTTATTTATCTGTTACCTGTCAGCCACAGAGAGACAGATAGTTACTTTATTTATCTGTTACCTGTCAGTCACAGAGAGAGAGATAGTTACTTTATTTATCTGTTACCTGTCAGCCACAGAGAGACAGATAGTTACTTTATTTATCTGTTACCTGTCAGTCACAGAGAGACAGATAGTTACTTTATCTATCTGGTACCTGTCGGCCACAGAGAGACAGATAGTTACTTTATCTATCAGTTACCTGTCAGTCACAGAGAGACAGATAGTTACTTTATCTATCAGTTACCTGTCGGCCACAGAGAGACAGATAGTTACTTTATCTATCTGGTACCTGTCGGCCACAGAGAGACAGATAGTTACTTTATCTATCTGGTACCTGTCAGTCACAGAGAGACACATAGTTACTTTATTTATCTGTTTCCTGTCAGTCACAGAGAGACAGATAGTTACTTTATCTATCTGGTACCTGTCAGCCACAGAGAGACAGATAGTTACTTTATCTATCTGGTACCTGTCGGCATCAGAGCAAAGACTATGCTTCCTTCCTTTAAATTATCTCTTAAAAAATATATATTGTCTAAGCATTAATATTTTTGTAATACCTACTTTATATTTCTACTTTTATTGTACCACCAAAACCATTATATCATATATTCTCAAATAGATAGATATAAATTACCTTTGCAATATTTATATATTTGCCGTCAAGACATGATACTGACAGTTTCTGTGCTCTTTGTTTCATCTTAACACAACCCCAAGTTGTATTACTTCCTCCCTTATCATTTTGATGTATAATTATCAACAACACTGTAAAATATGTACATACTTATTATATAAATGTAAAAATAAAATAAATAAATAAAAACGAAGTGATAATCAGAATAATATTCTGATATGTTCTTACTACCACCATGTTACGTGTACTATTCCAGATGATACTAAATGTTACATAATACTTCCTTGAGATAAATGTACAGTATATATAAGGTGCTATTAAGGGAGCTCAGGCTCTCAATTGGCTCAGCCATGTCATCATTGTTATTATTATCGACTCAGTATCTGTATTTTTCTGGCAAAATGAACTATTTCAGTATCAATATCAATTTACCTGCCAGCAGAGATAGTTACTTTGTGTATCTGTTACCTGTCAGCCACAGAGGGATAGGTAGTTACTTTATTTATCGTTTTACCTGTCATCTACAGATCGCCAGTGTCAGTTACTGGACACTTCCTCCTGTTGTGCTGACACATCCTAAGTACAATAAACCTATCAGATATAAGCGTAAACCTTGTTAAACCATGCATGATAAACATATCTTTGCTAATAATGACACAAAACTTTTAATATACTGTCTATGTATGTGAGACTTCAATACTGACCACACCTTTAAGTTGCCAACCTTCAAGTTGCCAACCTTCAAGTTGCCACACCTTCAAGTTGCCACACCTTCAAGTTGCTACACCTTCAGGTTGTCCACACATTAGTTGTGAACAGATAATATGGGATTAGAAGGTTTGTACAGAGACGATTGGGTTGATTCAAGTATGATTGGTTAAGTTTGGCAGAAGGTCGAGTTTGGTATTGTCAAATCACAGAAACCCAAACTTTAATATCTCTAATGTTTAAACTAGAAAAAATCCACCTTTAACCATAGAAAAAAGAAAATTAATTTATCATATATCTCTCAAACCTAACGTTAACTTTAATATTTCCTTCAACTTTTTTTTATAAATCTTTACCTTCTATAGTTAACTTCACCTTGCACTCGTAAGAGAAACAGGTAACCACTATAGTTAACTTCACCTTACACTCGTAAAAGAAACAGATAACCACTATAGTTAACTTCACCTCACACACACACCTTCACCATAACCCTAGCTAATGTTTACAGCAGAAAGTGTCGGTTAATATTCGTCTTTCACTCATTCCTATTCGAGTGCTTCTGACTACCCTAAATATGTTATATTTTTTTTAATTTCAAATCGATATTTAAGAGCAACGTTTCTTGTGCAAATGCTTAGTTTTTAATATATTTACCCTCAAACATTAGGTATCTGCCGTTGTCAGTGCATGTTGTCGTCTGCACTGTTTGCTTACAACCGACCTACTCGGCCCGAGCGTACTCTCACGTCAAAAAAAAAAAAAAAAAACGTAAAATTATACCGTGACGCTTCAACAAAGTTGTTTTCATTGGTACAAAATATCAAAATAAGTACTTTCTGTTTAATATGGCATAGTCCGGGGAGAGGAGCCCCCCGGGGAGCTATGTCAATACACCAGAAAAACATTTTGTTCATCAAATGAGGGGAAAGGGCAAAACACGAATAATTACCGAAGTGGCTGTGACAGAGGTAGTATTAAACTCTCCCCACCAGAGTATTAAGAAGCACTAGCTGTTGTTGTTGAAAGGTTTTGTTATGTAGTATTGGATATTTGGTTTATATTATAAGGTAATTTAGAACCTTGTACAAACGTGCCACTAATTTATGTTATCAGTGATGTTTTTGTTTCTGACTTGAGATTGTGGATGGAACTTGAAATAAATGATGTCTTGCGTAACTTGATACCATACAATGCATTACAGTACAGAACATTACAAAACCTCCAATGGGGAAGATAGTTTTATGTGTACGGTACAAAAAAATGAATTGTGTGACCCTCACTACACCACACTTTTAATTGATTTTGCATTAATAGAAGAAAAAAATATATATTACCTGTTGCCATGTTCGTGTGTAGGCAGGCTCGGAGTGGTCGAGGACCTGAGTGAACCATTGGGCAGGGGGAAGGTGTGAGGCATCAAGTAGGTGCTTGGGAGGGTACATGAAGCCACTGCCTCTACGTCTCCGGCCTAGCACGGTGCTCACCCCCACCAGGCACAACAATAGAGGTAAGGTGAGATGCATGGTGGTTAACCTTCCTTGTCTGTATATACTAAAACAAGGGACAGCTGGTTAATACTTGACTTATACTTCACGCAGCTGGTGCCTGAGTGCTATCTACTGCTCGTCTCGTCTTATATGCTGTCTGCTGGTCGCCTCCATCAGTGCCATCAGCTGTTTTCTTTCTGATAAGTTATCAGTTGCTTGTTATCATTCTTCAACTTACTCAAACTAATTACCTATTTTCTTTTTCATATCTTTGAAACTTTACGAATGGCAAATGATAACTGGCATTCAACAGTGAAATATTTGTACGGTACATTTCCTGACTATAGGTTGTGGTGGTGAAGTAGTGGTGCCAGTGTTGCTGACCTGATACCCTACCCTTTGTACTCTTCCCAGCTGATGTCTTCTTTACTGAAACTATTTTAGGTACGCGCGCGCGCGCGTGTGTGTGTGTGTGTGTGTGTGTGTGTGTGAGATCATAGCATATCCCTCCACAACTCAACGTCATCTCGTATTCTCTATTGGTTCACACTTATATTTTTTTTCTGAATTTAACGTAAACTTGATAATAAATTTTCTTTTTTAATTCATGCTCTTCACTTTCTGCTCAAAAGATGTATTTCACTCAACTAGGAATATAGTTACAGGACTGTGTTTCCCATCCTTTAATACCAAGGAACGTATCCTGCCTGATGCTCCGAGCTGTTTAAACACGAAGGCTGCCAGACAAGGCTGATCTTTATCCTCTGTGGCCGAGGAGAGGCTCTCTCGGCTGTGGACAGGATCTTATTGTGATCTTTACACCTGTGCAATGCGTGCGTGCGTGCCTCTCTCTGTTTTACGGTGTGTCAGTCCTTGTGCAGAGAATTTATTAAGATATTTTGGTCACATCTTCTTGTCACCTCGTGCCTGGTGAGAGCATTTCGGTGAGGTATGATAGGAGACTCAATTTCAAATATCATAGATTATAATTGACCTGGATGACATCAGTCTATTTATTTCCTTTCTGTAGAGAAAATACTGTGTTCCAGTAGCTGAGTTATAAGATTTAGAATTTTTTTATTATCGACAATGAGCAGTGTCCGAGAGAGGGTTTCTGGTTTCCCAGGATTTTTTTTTTCTGGATTCAGGAAATATGAACGAAAAAGAACAATGCAGCATAGCGTTGCAATTTAATAGCACTTCTTAGGATAATAGGAACAAGAATTGATGCATCCTGCAAACTACTACTTATTTTACTGAGTAATATCTTCATATAAAATAGTATAGCACATAATATATCATAGTTAGACCTTTGACAAAATTATAGTAGACATTCCCTTCTTCTCAGGCCCCCAGACCTGCACTGAGATGCTCGTGTAACATACAGGAGACACAATGTGCTCGTCAGGCCATATTCGTGTGACAGGAATGCTCTCGTCTCGACTCTTGCAAGTCGTAACTTGTTAGTAATTTAGCAACATACTTTTTATTTATTTATTTATTTATTTATTTATTTATTTATTTATATATTTATTTAAGTAACATACATGCTAATTTAGGTAGCTTAGAGAAGGATTATTAAAATTAGGAAAATCCCGGAATTTTCAAAATTTGTCCTGGGAATTAAGTTAGCTATTTATTAGGCGGAATCCCGAGATCCCGGGACAGAAACCTTAGTCCGAGAGTCATTAACTTCGTATGAAACAGTGTGACAATATGTAATAAAACTGGGAATTTCTCTCTCTCTCTCTCTCTCTCTCTCTCTCTCTCTCTCTCTCTCTCTCTCTCTCTCTGCCAGCGCACCCGGACACCGCCTCTCTTCTTCCACATATACAGTATACCAACAATATAGACAATATTTGTCCTTTGTGACAATTTTTCTACTTTAACCTTTCACGTACAGACCGACAGATGGTTTCTCCATTAACCAACTACAACTGTACGGAAAATAAAAGTTTACATTTTCAGAGGCATAAGTTACGAATACACTGAATATTTCAGCTCCAGTTTATCACAGCGAGTTAAATCACGATGGGCGGAGCTGTGTGCTGTGTTGATCTCAAGGGATCTGTCTTCCTGGTGAGTCAGTGGTGGGCGGTGATTCAGTGGGCGGTGACTCAGTGTACGGTGACTCAGTGGGTGGTGATTCAGTGGACGGTGACTCAGTGGGTGGTGACTCAGTGGGTAGTGATTCAGTGGCTGTGACTCAGTAGGCGATGATTCAGTGGTCGATGACTCAGTGGGTGGTAACTCAGTGGGTGGTGATTCAGTGTGGTAGTGACTCATTGGGAGGCTCAGCAAGATGGGACCTCGGGACCTGCTGGGCCTAGCTCACGGCTGGGGTGAAAGGTCCTCCCTTGGAAAATATACAGTAAATGGACTACTCCACACGTACACACACCCATCCACACTTACACACACCATCCACACTTACTTACACCCATCCACACTTCTTACACACACACACACACACACACACACACACACACACACACACACTTCTACACTTACACATACCTCTTTGCACTTACACAAACCCATTCACACTTGCATATACATCTTTACACTTGCACAAACACACATACTTGCACACTTACACACACCATCCACACTTACACAAACATCCCTCCACACTTACACACACCCATCCACACTTACACACACACACACATGTCCACACTTACACATACCTCTTCACACTTACACACTCCCCTTGACACATACACACATCCCTTCACACTTACAAACACCCATCCATACGTACACGCACCGATCCACACTTACACACACCCTTCCACACTTGCATGCATCCTTACACACCTACACGTGCTCCTCTTAACTTACACACACACCCTTCCACACTCACACACACCCTTCCACACTTGCATACATCCTTACACACCTACACGTACTCCTCTTAACTTACACACACACCCTTCCACACTCACGCCCACCCTTCCACACTTATACCTTCCCATCCGTATTTACACTCACCCCTACACATTTACACACACACCCATCAATATCTACACACATATCCACACTTAAACACAGAGCTGCACATTTACACACACACACACACACACACACACACACACACACACACACACACTGCTACTACTACTACTACTATTTTTTTTTTTTTTCGTGGCCTCCAGCCTCCCCCAATAGCCACAACTTCGCTACCATTTAATTACCTTAATATTAAATATCCAAATACATAAGTAGCTACCCTATCTGTGTTAAATTAGTTGAGCCGCAGATCTATGCGGCATTCAGTGACAGTAGCATCATAGTCAATATCTGCAGCAGTTGTCGGAGTTGGGGCAGAAGCTCTCGTTCCCCTGAGGCAGAGCAAAGCCGACCGAAGGAGAGAGAAGGACAGTCGACATCTCACCCAGGCTGTAACATAACTTCTGGGCTGCTGCTTCTGTTCGGAGATCAACTCCGCGAGTCTGGCGTAGAAACATCTTGCACTTGGTCCCATCCCACCAGAGGTTGTGAACACTAGAGGAGTGAAGCTGCCTTGATCAACGTTTTGAATTCTCTCCCCATACGCCCTTCTCTTGTCGTTCTCGTTCCTCCTAGGTGCAGCATCGAGAGCTAGGTTACGGTGACAAGTGGCCATGGGATCAAAAATCCTGATGTCGAAGAAAGCTCGCTGTCCCCGCGTCCAGAATCCTCGAGCACTGACGTCCACACGGGCTTCGTTAGATGTGTTTGAAGTCCTGTGTTGGAAGATCTCATCGTCTAATGGAAGGAGGGTCGGTTCTACCATGATATCCCGGCAGATTTCCTTCAACATATTTGCTGTGAGATTCCTTACCGCGTCATGCCTCATGCATATGAAGCCCCCCCCCCCCTTCTTGCACACCATGGCGTGATCGCCATCATAGGAAGAGCCACACACGCATTGGGAGGGCAAACCTTCTACTGGCCGACCGTACCTTAGAGCAATGGCATCTGTAAATTCTACTACTACTACTACTACTACTACTACTACTACTTCTTTGCTGTCACTCGGAATCGAGTATGACGATCATCTAGCTATGGCACTTTTTCAGGTTTGTCTTAAGACTATCCTTATACCTTTTCAATTGCCCGCCGGTGTTCCGTTTACTATTCGTTAGGTGGCTATAAAGTAGCTGCCTTGGCAGTCTATTGTCGTCCATGCGGGTAACATGCCATTCCAGCATAGCTGTTCATGGATAATGGTATCATTGATGCTCCAAAGTTGGTGTCAGCAAGAATACTGACAATTGTTCTCTTGTCTTTCCAGCACACTCGGGGGATGGAATGTAGACTACGTTGGTGAAAGTTTTCAAGTGCCTTGAGGTGCTTCCTGTATGTGACCCATGTCTCACTGCCATATAGCGGTGTGGGGTGGACCACTGCTCGTTATACATGCAGCTTTGTAGATAATTTTAAATCCCTACAGCTGAAGACACGGTTTCAGAGTCCGTCAAAGGCTTGAGATGCACATCTGATCCGTGCTGGTGGTGTGCCTAAACCTGGGGCAAGTTGAAAGAGAATCTGAGTCTTACGTACATTCACCTCAAGGCGGAAGTGCGCTTACGCATCTGCGTAGGTGTTTAGAATCTCCTGTAGGTCTTGTTCAGTGTGAACAACAAGTGTGAGGTCTTCTGCATGCTAAAGTTCAGTAATGGAAGCTGCCGACACCTTTTTTCTTGCCTGGAGTCGTCTTATGTTGAAAAGACCCGGTAGTCGATTTCCATACCGCCGGCAAAATTGGCAATGGCACAAGTAAGGAAGGCAGCCAAGAATTTAGAAAAAAGAGTTGGTGCCAGTACACACCCTTGCTGAACCCCTGTTTGGATGGGGAAGAACAGACTGGGTGCCGCTGTGTAGGACACTGCCGTTCATACCATCGTGGAGTTGCCTCACAATGGAGATTAATTTTGGTGGGCAGCCAAAACGGCTGAGGGTCCACCAGAGGGCTTCCCTGTTGACCGTGTAGAAGGCCGTGGTTAGGTCGATGAAAGCCATGTACAGGTTCTCTGCACTTTTTTTGTATCTGGCGGGCAGCAAAGATCCTGTTTGTGGTCCCACGTGATGGTATAAAGCCACATTGAGATTTTGGGAGGAAGTTTTCCGCCTCAGGAAGAAGTCTATTTAGGAGAACTTGGGCGATAATCTAGCCATTTACGGACAGCAGCAAGATCCCGCGGTAGTTGCCACAGTCTGACAGGTCTCCCTTGCTCTTAAAAATATTGACGATGGATTCATCTTTAAGAACTTGGGGGATTTCCTTCTTCTCCCATCTTTTCTCCAGGAGTGAGAGGAAACCAGCGGCTGGTAAGCAGATGTCGTCCTGCTTTATACACCTCGGCTGGGACTACATCAGGCCATGAGGTCTTGTTATTTTTCATTTGTTTGATGGCAGTAGCTACCTCATACAGGGATGGAGGATAGATGAGGTGGGTCAGCTCTGGATGATGAGGGACCTCCTGGATTGTCAGGACATCCACATCGGTGTTTCGGTTGACCAATGAATGGTAGTGCTCCAGTGCTGAAAGAGGCCTTCATCGTTTTTAATTAAGAAATTACCGTCAGATGAGCAGAGGAGGGCTGCGCCACGAGTGATTGGCCCATAAAATGCTTTAATGGAATTGAAAAACTCTTACATCTTGTGCTGATCTGCAAGTTTTTGTGCTTCACATGCTTTATTTTTGAGCCAGTCATTCTTTAGAATGCGAATTTCCCGCTGAGCTGCCGCTTTCTTCTTGCGGAAAGTATGAGCCTTGGTCCGAGACTGAGGGTTGCTCTACCAGTCTGTACAAGCAGCATGTTTATCATCGATTGCCGGTCATTTTCATCAAACCAGTCCTGGTGTATTCTTTTGATCTGGACAAGGGTCACTCTGCAAGTTTTTGTCATAACAGTGTTGACAGTAACCCATTCGGCACTGGAATTCGCGTTGTTTGCTATAGGGTTGTTTATAAGTCCATGTTCGAGCTGCTCTCTGAAAGCATGTGCTACTGTTGGGTCCTCCAGACGTTTCGTATTAAAACCTCTCCTGGAGGCTTGCTGCCTTCGCCATTTTGGGGCGACGTGAAGTGAGAGCTTGGCTCTGACAAGTCGATGATCAGTGTCATAATGGTATGAGCCACACATGGCACTGGTGATGAGGACATCCCAGCGATCTCTTTCTCTAACAATGATGTAGTCAATGAGATGTCAGTGTTTTGATCGTGG
Organism: Homarus gammarus; assembly: GCA_958450375.1. Lineage (NCBI taxonomy): Eukaryota > Metazoa > Arthropoda > Malacostraca > Decapoda > Nephropidae > Homarus > Homarus gammarus. The sequence goes on along the minus strand of CAUDMG010001365.1, from coordinate 61,836 downwards.
GTGCTGCCACGAACCCTTGAACTTGTCGGCCTGCCGAAACAAGGCGTTGGTGACAGTGAGGCTGTGCACAGCACACTTGCTGAGGAAGAGTAGGCCGTTGGCATTACACTTGCCAACTCTGGCATTGAAGTAGCCAAGGAGCACAACCTTGTCTTCTCTGTGGATAGCGGTTAGCACTCTGTTAAGGTCAGCGTAAAAGGCCTCCTTGATGTCTTCCTCTAAATCCAGTGTTGGGGGGGCGTATGCACTGGTGAAAAAGGCATGCCGTGAGTGATTCAGTGGGACTCGAAGAATCACGAGGCGCTCGTTGATCCGAGTAGGCATTTCAGTTAGCCTTTGTAAGATGGGTTGGCGGATGGCAAAGCCAACTCCATAAATGCCGTTTCTCTTCACAGCAGCTTGCCCTTCCGGAAGAAGGTATAGCCAGACCCCCGTGCTGTGAGCTGGCCCTCATCTAGGAGCTGGGGGTCACTGATGGCTGCTATATCGATGTTATCAGCTCTTTTGCCACATGGGCAGTTATTCTTCCTGGATGCTCATTTGTGCCAGTATCCAGAAGGGTCCTGACATTCCATGTAGCGACCATAAGAGGTTGTATGTTTTTTGTTTTGTTTTTGGATCTGTGATTTTGACTGTGTTTTTGACCGGATAAGGGTGACCTTACTGGGTGCGGTTGCACAGTCAGGTTGGGTTTTTAGGCATGTAATGTCTAGGGCACCTTTTCTAGCCCCCTTCCCATGTGGGGTGAGCAGAGTGGCTCCTCGAAAGGGCTTCTCAGTTTCACAGACAGGACTGGATTGCAATGCTGCCTAGATCCCAGTGCATAAACGAACATCATGTACAGAGTTGTGACCAGAGACTCCCGGTAGGTATCTTTGCCTGACAAGCTCATTGCTGATTTAATTAACACATTAGGGTGTGTCATACGGACGCGATTTTTTTTTTTTTTGAGTTTGAAAAATCGGCCCATGGTATTAATGATGTAGTTCTATGTGCAGAATCATGTGATATATTCAGATTTGAAAAGTTTTCATTTTTTGCAAGGTAAATTTTAGCTTGAAATCTTATGAAAATTCAGTATTCCCACCCTTTTACCAACACCACTAAATAGCTTATTTAAAGTAAAGTAAATGTATCAGGTTAATTTATTAGGATGAAAATGATCCAGAATAGTGAAACGAATGATCTTGACACATTTATTAAATTTAATATTCCTTTAGAAAACAAAATCATCAAATACAGAAACCGGTTTTTCTACTACGACCCGGTGTTGCTGCACACCATAGAGAACATGTCTTTCTTGCTTCTGTTTCTACTCACCACCTCCCTGCTGACCACCTGAGCTCGGATGTAGCCTTCCCTCCTCTCCTGGCTGTACACGTGACTGCTGGCCTCGCTCACTTGCTGTACACAACGCTCTATACTCTGGGTGTGCGAGGGCCAGGCAGGGACATGCATGGGGTTGTCCAGGAAAGATCTGACTTGAACATTGGTGAGGCTGCAGGTAAGAGGGGGCTCACTGCCAGCCTGGATGTTATCCAGATCTATGAGATCAGTGAGGGTCTTGGCACCTAGATTGACTTCAGGAGTCTTCCTGACCCTGAAGGAATCGTCACCAACTGATTCGTCATGCCCAGATCCTCTCATAAGTCTCATATCCAAGATCTTTTTGACTGCCACTCTTCTCTCCTCCTCATCCTTACTGCAGAGCATTGTCTGCAGAACTGCCTCGGGATGAGCATACCAGGAAGATCTCCTCACAGTCTGCTCCACAATCTGAACAACCTTCCTTGGCTGACTCCTCAGGAGCTCAAGCTGGATGAGAACATGCCTCGGACCTTCGGAGAACGATGACTTGACCTTGGTGTTGAACCAATTTGGCAAGTAGACACTCACGATGAATTGGACAATAAGTCTCAGGTTGTGAAGCTGGTTCCTTTTCAGTTTATGATGAGCGACCCAAATTCTGCAGAACCTGAGAGCCGTTGTGAGCCACCTAGAATGTGAGACTGGACCTATCTGCAGGTAAGCAAATCTATCAGGCATGACCCCAGTTTTGATGGCACTGCAAATCATGTAACCATAGTACTGGTCAGTACTCAGGTCGTCAATGACAGTATGTGCAAGCTCAACGAGTGGAGGGCCAACTGTGATTTTTTTCAAAGCTCGGATTTATTTCTAACTCAGTGGCAGAGTCCAGCACCTTGCCAAGAGGACCAGACCATCTGTTGTTTGAAAGGGTCTTGCCATCCAGCTCCTGGATCAGATATCTGAGTGGCAACTCGTTGGTGTGGAGGTCACAAACAATCCAGACCAGCTTCCTCCCAATATTCCGCTCTATCCACTGTATGACCCCCCCTTGCCACCCTGTGTTCGTGTTGGTGCTGTCCCCTCCAATGGCCTGCAGGGTCTGGTCTACGTTCCTCTCTCTGAGCCAGTTCACAATGTTATCTGCCACTATCTCAGCTGGTTTCCTGATGTCATCTTTCTCTGGAGTGAAATGCCACAAATACTTCCCTCCTGGTTCACTGTAGCAGGAGTAGTGTTCCTCCTTCACCATGGCAGGGAACAACTTGTCAGAATCTCCAACTTTCATGAACACTTTAGTGTCATCCCTTCTCCCATCAAAGAACAAACAATTGATTCCATTTTCTCTTATCCCCTTATCAAACTCCTCTTCTAGGTTACTGACAAGTTTCTCCTGAGCTCTCCTTACTTTGTTATGATCTATCACCAGGTGAACATCATCAGGTGTTATCAAACCACCGTCAACCCAGGCAGCTGTTGCTATCTCTGCAGTTTCTCTGAGACCAGTGTGGTGTCTCATGCTGGCCAGAGCTATGCTCGGGATATCTTTCCTATTTCGAATCTTTTGCCTGGAAGGTTTGGGATCATTATTTTCTGGGTTAGGGACAAAGCCACCATTCTCCTGGTCAGTACTCGGATCAGCCATGGGGAAGTCATTAAACTCTGAATCAGCTTGACTCCAATCATCGGCCTTTTTTACCTTACCCTGGGCCTTCTCAAGTCTCTTTTCCTCGGCAACTCTTCTCCTCTGTGGCAGCCTCCTGTCTCTTGGACTCCGGAATATCTTGGCTAGAAATCATGAGAGCCCCTATACTGCCAGTCTTCTCTCTCTGTGCTTTGACAAATGCCAGTTCGATCACAGGAATCTTCAGTTCACGTTTGCAAATACAGGAGATGTGGGCCTCGGATTTACAGTCACGATCGCATCCAAACTCAGGACAGAGAACAATTGGGCACTTGCAAGTAATTATGTCAAATAACTGGTCCAGTTGCTTGGCAAAGCTGTCCTTAACTGCAAGTTTTCCTCTCCCAAGAGAGATATCTCTTGCCTTTTCCCAACTGGCTAGCAGTCTCTCACTAATCTTCTTCTGACTTGTTATGACTGGAGGCTTGAACTGAGCGTTAGCCAGAGTGTACTGTGCCAAGACAGCTTTGGTCATATCACTGGCAATGTCTTTGTTTGTGTAAGTTCTTTGGTTTTTTCCACTGATTTGCCTGATTAAAACACCGTATCTCAAAGCATCTCTCAATGTAGGCAACTCCGACTTCAGGAGCTCTCTCCCAGACCCAAGATAGTGACTGAGATGGCTGGATTTTTGGTTCCTCGTCCTGACACAAGCGGCCATCGCAAATATTATCAACTTATAAATGCATCAGAATCTGAAACAGAAAAAAATATTGTTAGTTGGGTTGTTAAAGAATGAAGTCAGAAAGCAATGTTCACTATTTAATTGTAATGCACTAATGCAGCTGTACGTTAGATTTTCGATAAATTTCACGCTAAAATTTACCTAGCAAAAGGTTGCAAAATATTGAAACTGAAATTATTTTCTGTTTATATACACTAAAATCTACCAAAAAAGTGATGGGCCATTAGTTTTAGCTGATCTTCCCTCTTATGACACACCCTATTAACACATGCTTAAGGCGTGTGGATGCCCATCTCTTGCCTGTACACACTGTTGATTTAACCCCAAATTTTCAAAACACATTATTTTTTTTGTTTCTCTTGTCCCAGAATCAAAGCTACCGCATGCCACAATTGTGTATTTGTTTTTTGTTTTTGTCTTCATTTTAATATAAGCGATGCAACAGAAAACTATTTTAATTCACATTCCAATGCGTTTTCACGGCATGACATATGGCACCATTCCCAATGCATGTAATGACACACCCATGACCTTGGATAAACAAACTGAACTTTAGTAGTGTTGATCACTGCTCACTATTTTTTTTTTAGCAGTGAATGATCCTAAGGCGATGTCACAGTGTAAATCGACATATCTACATTTGTATGTATGTCCGGCCTATCCATTCACATTTATTCCTGCTGCAGAAGGAATATGAGAACTGACACTCATACAAACGACCACTCGTGCTGCACTGAGACAACGTACTTATACACCTAGTTCCACGAATATTGTGTTTCACGTACATCTTCATAAAGTGGGATATTTTTTTTTCCTGACCAACCCAGTGTCATTATTAATGACACTGGGTTGGTTAATGACTCATTAACTATGCCAGGATGGTGGCGAGCACTTCGTAGTTCAAGGTTATTACATTATTATATGGCTCCAGACTATTGTGAACTCACCAATAGTGCCTCCATAACCTTGCCATCCCATCATATATATTTTTTTTTAATTTAATTTCATATCTTCTGCATTTATTTTTAATGCTAATTTTACTTTTATGCCCAGTTTCTCATTTTTATATTTGTTTTACTATTACAGACATATCTCTTTAAAAGTTGCAACTGTGCATTTTAAAGCCATGACGCGTAAAGCACTCAAGGCTAGGAATTCGGACACTCAATCCTCGGCTGTAGATTCCTCAGTTTACCTCCAGCACATATGTCTTTTATAAAACTGGTAGGCAACCATACTATGTGGTTAAACTAAACCTTGTAGAACTCAGAGGGTAGTGGCCGAGTGATGTACTAGCCCTTGTCAAACAGACAGTAATACTTATATAAGTGTGGGCTACACACATTATATTTATATAATTTCATCTCCCACGGCAACTAGCCTACGAGCAGTGAATAGTCATAACTGTACATGTGACAGTGTTTTTCAACTGTTCGCCCAGCACCTTCAATGCTTCCGTCAGCAGTCTCTACCAGTCTCTCACCCACATCAAAAATGTGTTCACGAAGCTTCATCCTTTACTAATGCTCACAGCTCATAGAGTTAATTTCGGTGATATTCTAGTTATTGTGCTGTAGTTTATTTTCTTAATGAATGGAGAAAAGACCATTTAGATTAAAAAATTTAAACCATAAACATTTATATATGTACTTCTAGTGTACCTCTAATACTGACTCTACAGAATCTTTATCAGTGATTACAACAGGTAAATGGAAGGTATCAACCCCGTTCAGCATTCAGGTTTAGGTTGTTTGATGTTGGGTTGCATATGAGCCCATTGTTGAGCTGCTCTCCAAAATTATGTTCTCCTGCTTGATCCTCCAGTTGCTTGGTTTTAAAACCTCTTCTGGAGGCTTGCTACCTTTGCCGTTTTTGGGTGAAGTGAATGGAGAGCTTAGCCCTGACAAGCAGATGATCTGTGTCACAATGATTTGATCCACGGATGGCTCGGGTGATGGGGACATCTCGGTGATCAATTTCTCAAACAATGTTGTAGTTAATGAGATGCCAATGTTTGGATCGGTGGTGTTGCCAAAAACCCTTGAACGTCTCGGCCTGCCTAAACAAGGTGTTGGTATTAATGAGATTGTGTTCAGCACACTTGCTAAGGAGGAGTAGGCCATTGTGATTACACTTTCCCACTCTGTTTCTCCCTTTTTGTTCCCTACCATAAGCCAGCACCTTTTCCAGTTCTAGCACTGAAGTCACTTAGGAGCGATAACATAAGGTGGTGTTTTAATTACTTTTTTGCTCGTTTGCAGACACCTTAATTTAATTAATGGTGGTTCACTTGGTTCTTTACTTACTTGTACTCATCCATCTGTTGCTGGGGACCCATTCTTGTTATTATGTTAGTCAGGGGAAATGTAAAGATATATCTAGCTGACTAATTAAATTTATTCAACAAAAGACGTGATATGAAGTTATATGCCTTATCCCTATTACTAACTAGAGATACCGTGGGTAGGGAACTCACTATACACTCATATGACTACAGAGAAACATTCATTACACTTACCGCCCAGTACAGTTGTCGCCAGGAGGGGTCCAATAAATTTCGAACTGAACAATTAGGTTGTCTCGCTAGGGTTGGTAGGCGTTATTATGAGACATTTCCTTCCTATTATGGTAGACCTAATTTAGACACTTCAGTTGAAATATAAAATTAGTTTGCTGCAACATGATTGGTGAATAACAGTATGCCTTCGTTCATGGTGTCATTTTTTTTTTGGCAAAAAAAATTTTTATTATTTTTTTTACTGAGTGTACAGTACCTAAGTGTAAGCGTGAATACTTTATGATATTTAACACCATCTTCCCTCAAACCCGCGATTTCGTGTAGCCTAACCTATTGTTGCCTGTCAGTCAGGGAATTATATTAGTTCATTTCAAATATATCTGTTTGCTACGTCATCTCGAGTTTTATTATATATATTTAGGTATAAAGTAGATAATTTCCTAGAGTATTTCTTCAGATGGTAGTTGCTGTATCCTTGTTATAATAATTCAGCCACTAGTAATTTGCTTTCTTCTATGAAAACCTCATATTTAGCCCAAACTCTACTATTACGAATAAACTGCGGTATGAATGTTTCCGCATAAATACGGGAAATTAACTAACTGAAATTTTAAATCCTTGCACTTGTCATATAATTTGCATTGGCAAAATTTTTTGTATTGCTATTTGAATATTAAAAAAATGAAGCCTTTTTTATGAGTAATAACATCTGATTAATAAAAGTTAACCGTGGTAGATATTACTTTTGACTCTATCAAACCTTTTGCCACTGTTTAAAAAATAATGACATCGATATATCTTGAACCTTTGCTAAACCTTTTGTTGCCCCATATTCTGTTCGAGTGTTGTTCTACATGTAGTTGAACTTAATAATGAAGGAACAAGTTGGCAAAACTCGGGACGGGGTCTGTTCTCATGGATCCCCACACTTAGAAGGGTGTTGTTTATCAAGAACATGAGGCAAATTGTGAGCGAAGTTTTGTTAAATGAAAATTCTCTCCTAGAGGTAGAATTACTCCACAAAGCCTCAGCCTTGTTTACCGTAAAGTATTTCATTTTCGAGTTAGAAAAACATTTCTTAATTAAAGATTCTAGCGCTACAGTCCTTTCAGACTATCATGAGGAATATTCGTGTATAGGGAAATGAAATTGTAGGTGATAAATGAGTTCGCTTTTCGTTTCTCGCACATACACCCACACTCACAAGCTCTCCCTACGTCGTCCTTAACACTCCTACTCCTCTCTATCTGTTGGAGAGATGGTAGAAATTTAGTTCCTCATCTCTCAGACACCTGTATCGCCTCTCTATATCCCTCGAATCCTGTCTCTGTTTCTCTTTTGTTTATCTATTTGACTTGTCTCTCCCTATCTATTTCTCTCAGTATATCTTCTACTTGACGGTCACGTCTCATCTTTACCCCTCCCCCCCCCACACTCTCAGTTCTCTCTCCCACTATATTATTTTCACATAATTGTCTCGCTTCCTCTTCTTACCATTTTGTTGTATTCAAACTATTCTAACAACAAAATACTCTAATTGATAATGTAGCTAGACCTCCAGCCTAACTATATCTAACCAAACCTAACCTAACTTAATGTAACAAAATTAAACCTAACCTAATTGAAAAAAAATAACCTAACCTAACTGTAAGGGCGGAAACGATCTTCCTGCTGGTTACCGCTGCTAACTCGCTCGTTTGCTGGTGCAGACGACACTTGGGGCGGTTGGACAGAGGTGAGAACGGCAGCCACTATCTGGGTCACCAGCAGATTCAACCCAGCAGCCATACATTCACTATCTAGCTACCCCTCTGTCTGTCAAATTCTGGCTGTGATCTCATCATAGGTCCTGGACTCGTGGGCTGTGTTCCCAGACCTTCACCTATAGACTGTCAATTCTCTGGTCATCTACCACTACCGCATACCACGACTGCCAGTTCATCTCATTCCGTCTGTGCCCCGGTGTTCTCTTGCCATTTCAAGACGTCGCTCGAGTGTGGAGTTGAATGGACGCTTCCCTACCCTGGATGTGCATCACCCTATTCCAGAACCTTCCCCCAGGGCCACTGCCGTAGGAAATATCTGTTCATTGCTTGATTCTATCAGTTGTTGACTCCCATTAATTGTTTGATTCTATTAATTGCTGACTCCCTTTTATTGTTTGCTCCCTTTAATCGTTTGCTCCCTTTAATTGTTTGCTTCCATTAATTGTTTGACTCCATTAACTGTTGACTTGACTTAATTGTTTGACTCCCGTAATTGTTCCTTGATATTTGTTGAGTGGTGTCAGAGTTTTGTGTTATATTTTTTATAGTAAAGAGATGTCAATCTCAAACGGTTGTGTGTTATTCCTCAGAAAACCATGGTCCTTGACATTCCTTTATTAAGATCCTCATTAGTCTGGTAAGGGATGTCTATCCCTAAGTCCCCGGCCTTTATACTAACCTAACCCCAGCCGACCCAACCCACCTACCTTACCCAAGGCAAGTATCTGTTATAGCACCAAAGGACATAATAATTCCCCCACAGTGCCAATCAACAACCAACCAAACGGCAGTGTAACCTTAAAATATGACCCTAGATGTGGCACCATATCATCCGCTGTTGGGAGGCACACAACCCCTACCCTCATGGATGCTCCTCCCCAATGTCCTCATAACTCCCGCATTTGTCAGTGTTTTTTACAGCTGTTAGTAGTGTTAATCCGTGAGATGTTGCTGGCTGTGCCCTTAACTACGTGATAACTTCAGTGTGTGTGTGTGTGTGTATGTTTTTATTAGGGGATTGTGTTGAGTTAATCGTCTCGTAAAACTTAGAATATTGATCATCTATTAACGTAATGATGGAAATTTTGGTGATTTGTTTTGAACGGCGTTTGTGTGTTGGTGAGGTAAACTAATGACGTCACTATTGTTTACCGATGGTTCTATGGCCGTTTGTGTGTTGGTGAGGTAGACTAATGATGTTACTATTGTTTACAGATGGTTCCATGGGTGTTTGTGTGTTGGTGAGGTAGACTAATGACGTTACTATTGTTTACAGGTGGTTCCATGGGTGTTTGTGTGTTGGTGAGGTAGACTAATGACGTTACTATTGTTTACAGATGGTTCCATGGGTGTTTGTGTGTTGGTGAGGTAGCCTAATGGCGTCACTAATGGTTGCTAATAGTTCTTTGGGCGTTTGTGTGTTGGTGAAGTGCACTCATGAGTAATGACGTCATTCAACTTTACAGATGGTTCTGTGGGAATAATGTGATAAGAAAATATCGATTTACTCACTCACTCACTCACTCACTCCCTATTTCCGGTCGCCCCATAACACAAACTATGTTAAGGCAATAGTTAAACACTGGAAAGTAGTTCTCCTTAATTAACCAACTTAGTTACGGACCTGTTAGCGGGTGAGAGGCCCCCGCGCTCTCCCTCGCCCTTAAGGTTCAAGCTGTGTTTTTGTGCACCCCAACAACCTAAAACGTGAAGCTGTGTTTTGTGTACCCCACAACCTAGTGCTTCAAGCTGTGTTTCTGTGTACCCCACAACCTAGTGCTTCAAGCTGTGTTTCTGTGCACCCCAACAACTTAGAACTTGAAGCTGTGTATCTGCCTAACCCCACAACCTATAGCTTCAAGCTGTGTTTTTGTGCACCCCAACAACGTAAAACTTGAAGCTGTGTATCTGTCTAACCCCACAACCTAGAGCTTCAAGCTGTGTTTCTGTGCACCCCCACAACCTAGAGCTTCAAGCTGTGTTTTGTGTACCCCACAACCTAGTGCTTCAAGCTGTGTTTCTGTGTACCCCACAACCTAGTGCTTCAAGCTGTGTTTTGTGTACCCCACAACTTAGTGCTTCAAGCTGTGTTTCTGTGTACCCCCACAACCTAGAGCTTCAAGCTGTGTTTTTGTGTACCCCACAACCTAGTGCTTCAAGCTGTGTTTCTGTGTACCCCACAACCTAGTGCTTCAAGCTGTGTTTCTGTGCACCCCAACAACTTAGAACTTGAAGCTGTGTATCTGTCTAACCCCACAACCTAGAGCTTCAAGCTGTGTTTTGTGTACCCCACAACCTAGTGCTTCAATCTGTGTTTCTGTGTACCCCACAACTTAGGGCTTCAAGCTGTGTTTCTGTGTACCCCACAACCTAGTGCTTCAAGCTGTGTTTTGTGTACCCCACAACTTAGTGCTTCAAGCTGTGTTTCTGTGTACCCCACAACCTAGTGCTTCAAGCTGTGTTTTGTGTACCCCACAACTTAGTGCTTCAAGCTGTGTTTCTGTGTATCCCACAACCTAGTGCTTCAAGCTGTGTTTCTGTTCACCCCCACAACCTCGAGCTTCAAGCTGTGTTTTGTGTACCCCACAACTTAGTGCTTCAAGCTGTGTTTCTGTGTATCCCACAACCTAGTGCTTCAAGCTGTGTTTCTGTTCACCCCCACAACCTCGAGCTTCAAGCTGTGTTTTGTGTACCCCACAACCTAGTGCTTCAAGCTGTGTTTCTGTGTATCCCCACAACCTAGAGCTTCAAGCTGTGTTTTTGAGTACCCCACAACCTAGTGCTTCAAGCTGTGTTTCTGTGTACCCCACAACCTAGAGCTTCAAGCTGTGTTTTTGTGTACCCCCACAACCTAGAGCTTCAAGCTGTGTTTTTGTGTACCCCACAACCTAGTGCTTCAAGCTGTGTTTCTGTGTACCCCCACAACCTAGTGCTTCAAGCTCTGTTTCTGTGTACCCCACAACCTAGTGCTTCAAGCTGTGTTTCTGTGCACCCCACAACCTAGTGCTTCAAGCTGTGTTTTTGTGTACCCCACACCCTAGTGCTTCAAGCTGTGTTTCTGTGTACCCCCACAACCTAGTGCTTCAAGCTGTATTTTTGTGTACCCCACAACCTAGTGCTTCAAGCTGTGTTTCTGTGCACCCCCACAACCTAGTGCTTCTAGCTTTGTTTCTGTGTATCTCACAACCTAGTGCTTCATGCTGTGTTTCTGTGTACCCCCACAACCTAGTGCTTCAAGCTGTGTTTCTCTGTACCCCACAACCTAGTGCTTCAAGCTGTGTTTCTGTGTACCCCACAACCTAGTGCTTCAAGCTGTGTTTTTGTGTACCCCACACCCTAGTGCTTCAAGTTGTGTTTCTGTGTACCCCCACAACCTAGTGCTTCAAGCTGTGTTTCTCTGTACCCCCACAACCTAGTGCTTCAAGCTGTGTTTCTGTGTACCCTACAACCTTGTGCTTCAAGCTGTGTTTCTGTGTACCCCCATAACCTAGTGCTTCAAGCTGTATTTCTGTGTACCTTGTGCTTCAAGCTGTGTTTCTGTGTACCCCCACAACCTAGTGCTTCAAGCTGTGTTTCCGTGTACACCACAACCTAGTGCTTCAAGCTGTGCTCTGATGTTCTGTGTTCATTTCTTAGTGAAAGTGACAGTCCAAAAATAGGAAGTTTAATGATAAATTAAATGCTCTGTTTGACTAGAGTTACTGGTCTAAGCTGAGTGATTCAAATTTGTTCATGAACTAATCATCTTATGATCTACAGACAAATGAGAAACTTGTGCTTGGATTTGGTCGGATTTGGATTTGGATTTGCTAAGGGATCAACCTGGAAAAGAATAAATCGATAGATGTTACAAATGAAGATATTTCCACAGTTAAAGGTTGTATACATAGTGTTTTATGTAAGAAAATTGTTTCAAACATTCCAAAAAGATTTGAAACTGCCTTAATAAGCTTGAAAAGAAATGAGAATATCCATATTACTAAGGTTGATTAGTCCAATGCTTTTGTAATTTTGGATAAAAGTGACTACAAAGATAAGATGAATTCATTACTTAGTGATGAAAGCACGTATTGTGAGCTTACGAAAGATCCCCTGGAAAATATTAATAAGTTATCTAATTCCAAAATGAAGATGTTATTGAAAAAGAACCCCGATCTCATCAAACAGCTCTTTCAAATCAATCCCGCTTTACCATATATGTATGGATTGATCAAAACACACAAGCTTAACAATCCATTACGTCCTATCGTAAGTTCTGTGAGTTCTGTTACGTACAAATTATCCAAGTGGTTGGTAAGGACACTATCCACTCTTATAGGCCAAATATCTATTCACATATACACAACAGCGGTGATTTAATTGATAAAGACAAGAAATACAATGAACCATGTGAATTAATAAGTTTTGATGTAAATTCACTTTTCACTAGAGTACCAGTGAAAGACCATACTTTCATTTCTTAAAGATAAATTGCAACTGTTACATTTGACTATTGAACATGATACTTTTCTCAAATTGATAGAGTTAAGCGTCACTAAAATGTGTTTAGAGCAAATGGGAAGTTTTACAAGAAAATATTTGGCATGGGCATGGGTAATTGTCTTTCTGCTCCTTTAGCCTGTATTTATATGGAGTTTTTTGAGGCTAGATTGCTACCCAATATAGGGGACTTTATTCCTGCATGGTATAGATATGAAGATGATGTTCTTAGTCTTTGGCCTAGAAACAGTGACCCTCTGGAATTTTTAGACAAGCTAAGTTGTTAAGTTGTGGTAGAAAACTTTACAACTTAGCCGCTTTTTTTAAGTTTTGTGGAAGGTAAATTTTCGTATAATGTTACGCTTTTATTGTATATCACCTGTATTTTAAAAAAATTCAAAACTTTTTTTTTGTTTTCTAGGCTTTGATGATGGAAAATGATTTTTCTGAAACGTTAATGATTAAAGAAACCCAACTTAGTCACGATGTTTGTGTTTTCCCAGGTTCTCCTCTTCGTTATGAAACTACGCTTTTCACGTAACATAAGAACATCAGAACATACGAACATAAGAAAATAAGGAGTCTGCAATAGGCTGGTTGGCCTGTGCAGGGCAGCTCCTGTCGAGAGTTACTACCACTCTCTATCATCCATGCATCTATCCAGCTTCCTTTTGAAGCTTTCCAGCGTTCCAGCACTTACTACAAAGTTGCTAAGCTTGTTCCACTCGTCCACCACAAAATTTGTGAAGCAGTTCCTCGTAAACCTAAACTTATCCAACTTAAATCCGTTGCTCCGAGTCCTATCCTGCTCGGATATTATAAGAACTTTATCTATATCCCCTTTATTGATTCCTTTCACCCACTTAAATACTTCTATCATATCTCCCCGCACTCTTCGTCTTTCTAGGGAATGCAAGTTTAGTTTCTTTAACCTATCCATTACTGAAGTTATTTAAGGGAAAGGAAGAAGAGAAATTAAAGAATATCACTATCAGAAAAGAGGATGTTCTTAAGAAGATAAATAAACTAAAGAAGACAAAACCCCAGGGCAGGATGAAATTTTCCCTCGAGTCTTGAAAGAGTGTAGGGAACAGATTAGCGGACATCTCGTAAACTTATTAACAAAATCATTAGACACCGGAGTTGTGCCAGCCTTGTGGAAACAGGCAAATGTAGTACCCATATTCGAAAAGGGAGGCAGAGCATCAGCGTCAAATTACCGGCCGATCAGTTTGACGTCAGTAGTGGGGAAATTTCTTGAATCAATTATAGCAGATAGCATCCGATCGCATCTAGAGAACAGCAAATTAATCTACGACTCTCAACATGGGTTTACGAAGGGAAAATCTTGTCTAACAAATCTGCTGACGTTTTTTAGGAAAGTCTTCGAGGTAGTAGATAATGACGAAAATTACGATGTTATTTACTTAGACTTTAGCAAAGCATTTGACAGAGTACTGCATCAGAGGCTTCTGAGAAAAATTAAGGCTCATGGTATCGAGGGGAAAGTTTTAAATTGGATAAAATCATGGCTCACCAAAAGAACGCACAGGGTCAGCGTAGATGGTGATAAATCTGAGTGGAGCCGTGTAACTAGTGGGGTTCCCCAGGGGTCAGTACTAGGCCCACTCTTGTTCATAGTCTACATAAACGATCTAGATACTGGGATCAGCAGTGACATCAGCAAGTTTGCGGATGACACCAAAATAGGGCGGCAGATTAATTCAGGGCAGGATGCAAATGCATTACAGGAAGATCTAAATAAACTGCAGGGGTGGTCTGAAGAATGGCAAATGAAATTCAACACCAGCAAGTGCAGCGTACTTAATATTGGAAGAACAAATACTGATAATGTATACAGCCTTAGCAACACACAACCTAGAGAAGTCGACTTGTGAAAGAGACCTAGGGGTACTTGTAAGCCCGGACCTATGGCCTAGAAAACAGTGCGTTAATGTTCGAAATAAGGCAAGCAGAGTATTGAGTTTTATATCTAGAAGTGTAAGTAACAAGAGTGCAGAGGTCTTATTGCAACTATATCTTGCGTTAGTCAGGCCGCACCTCGATTATGCGGTTCAGTTCTGGTGCCCTTATTATAGAATGGATATAAATTTACTAGTCAGTGAAGCGAAGAATGACAAAAATGATTCCGGGACTTAGAAACCTTCCATATCAGGATAGGTTAAAGAAACTTAACTTGCATTCCCTAGAAAGACGAAGAGTGCGGGGAGATATGATAGAAGTATTTAAGTGGGTGAAAGGAATCAATAAAGGGGATATAGATAAAGTTCTTATAATATCCGAGCAGGATAGGACTCGGAGCAACGGATTCAAGTTGGATAAGTTTAGGTTTCGAAGGAAGATAGGAAGAAACTGGTTCGCAAATAGGGTGGTGGACGAGTGGAACAAGCTTAGCAGCTTTGTAGTAAGTGCTGGAACGCTGGAAAGATTGAAAAGGAGGCTAGATAGATTCATGGATGATAGAGAGTATATATATGAATATATATATATATATATTCTGATAACCACCAGGAAAGAAGAAAACACGAAGTTCCCAAGCGCTTTCGTGTAATTCACATCTTCAGGGGTGAGTACAGACTAGATAGAGTAATGCAGAACAAGATGAATATATACAGAGGAGGGTGAGACCAGGTCCACAATGGTCAGGTAATGACCCTACTAATCTTTTAATGGCACACAACGGTTGGTGGTTGGGTCAGATGGGACAGTGACCCGCCCTCTCACCTGATCACAAATCTTCTTAATTACAAAGTTGTCCAGCTTGTACAAGCCGTTACTCAAATTCATGTTGAATGCTTCGGTATGTTTAATAAGACTAGATTCTATGATGTTCCTACTATCAATTGAATTTTATGGTAATATTGAGGAGGCATTATCCCAGTCTGTATATATTCATCTTGTTCTGCATTACTCTATCTAGTCTGTACTCACCCCTGAAGATGTGAATTACACGAAAGCGCTTGGGAACTTCGTGTTTTCTTCTTTCCTGGTGGTTATCAGCATATACCTAGATCACGCGCACCTACAGTGATTTACTTGCATATATATATATATGTAATATTCAGAAATTTCAGAGTAATTTCGAATGTCCCGCCATTAGCGGTACTGAGCGTTCAAGGTCGTCTGAGGGAAGATAGCGCTCCCCGCACATAGTGGGAGATTGCGGAACTAGGCCTATATGATACTAAATGTAATTTACCGGATTAATAATGATGCGATTCATGAAGTTAAGGGACTATTATTGAATTTGAAATTATTATAGATCGTTTAGCAGTCTGAATAATGTTAAAGGGTGTCCCAAGGAGTTATTAGTTAGGCGGAAAATAGGTCACGTAGGCCTAAGCTAACGCCTTGAGAGGACACGAGGCGGGCTCTCTCTCAGTCCCGGATAGCACTCACACGAACAAGACGTCCCTGCGCGTCTGTCCCAGAAATAGTCACGTGGCCTAGTCACCTGTGCTGAAATATTGCAGTATAACAAGTAAGTCTCATTCGATCTCAGACAGGGTTAGATAGGGCAGTGATAAAGTAAACTAGAGCTAACAGTGAGTTCATTTCAGGGTTTCCGTGAGAACCCACTTGACTGAAGTTGACTGGAGTTGACCTGAGATTGACTGCCGTTTGAGACTGCCGTTGAGGATTGAGGGTGGCGATTGTCGCCATTGGACCGATCAAAGTAGGCCTGTCACTGTTTAGCGGGGTAGCAAAGGATCTCTTGAGTGAACGAGTGCTCCCGACAACTAAACGACACGGGACGCTAAAGCTTCTCTCAACTGTACAAGGTCTGATTGGCTCACTCCCGTCCGCTTTATGGACGCACTGGGAGTACACTGAGGCTATCTGAGTAGACTAATGGTCACACACTGAGACCGTGAGTCTAGGTCTCTAGGAGATACCTGGAGGAACATTTTCCCTCCCTTATTACGGGTGTAATTTAATAGTTTCTAGATAATTTTGATAATATTGTTTTGAATGTTTGTGCCATCAAGTGGAACCAGAGTGATACTGTGATTTGATTCTTTTAATGCCTCTGATTGTTCTTCATAATTCTGATCTCAGGTATAACCTTGTTCCCCAGAGTAGTGGTTAGGTTAGGTTAGGAAGTGTGCATCTGTTGGGGTGCTATAATTTTGTTGAGTGCCCTTAAGGCCTATTCATTGTAGAGTATTTAATTTCATATTTTATTACCATTTCCTTAGTGACTGATATAATTTTGTTGAGTGCCCTTAAGGCCTATTCATTGTAGAGTATTTAATTTCTCATTTTTATTACCATTCCTCAGTGACATATAATTTTGTTGAGTGCCCTTAAGGCCTATTCATTGTAGAGTAGTTAATTTCTTTTTTTGGTACCTAAGTGACTGATATTATTGTGTGAAAGCCTTTAAGGCCTGTTTCATGTGTGCACGGAACAGTTCTTAATACTTCAAATTTATTGTTGCCTGAGGTTCTAATAATTTTTATATCATGTATAACTTTTATTCCCCAGAGTAGTGTTTTAAGTTCAAGTTAAGAGGTGCGCATATTGGTGTACCATTATTGGATTGTGTTTGTAGTGTTGGAGGGAATATAAGGGTCTAAATGTAACAGTGTGTCTCATTCATCCCAGTCACAGATGCTATCCTTCCACGGGTCACGGACAATTTATTTTGTTTAGTAGATTTAAGTGTTCTTGTGCTGGTTCGGGATTTTTCTCAAAGGGGCGCTTCCACTGCCATTACCATCTATTAATTTTAAATAAACCCCAAGTCAAGTGAGAAATTAAAGTCCAGTAAATTCCGACCGGTTACATATATATATATATATATATATATATATATATATATATATATATATATATATATATATATATATATATATATGTAAATATATATATATATATATATATATATATATATATATATATATATATATATATATATATATATATATATATATATATATATATATATATATATATATATATATACTGTATATACATGTATATTAGGGTGTGTCATACGGAGGCGAATTTTTTATTTTTTGAGTTTGAAAAATCGGCCCATGGTATTAATGATGTAGTTCTATGTTCAGAATCATGTGATATCTTCAGATTTGAAAAGTTTTCATTTTTGCTAGGTAAATTTTAACTTGAAATCTTATGAAAATTCAGTATTCCCACCCTTCTACCAACACCACTAAATAGCTTATTTAAAGTAAAGTAAATGTATCAGGTTAATTTATTAGGATGAAAATGATCCAGAATAGTGAAACGAATAATCTTGACACATTTATTAAATTCAATATTCCTTTAGAAACCAAAATCATCAAATACAAAAACCGGTTTTACTACTACGACCTGGTGTTGCTGCACACCATAGAGAACATGTCTTTCTTGCTTCTGTTTCTACTCATCACCTCCCTGCTGACCACCTGAGCTCGGATGTAGCCTTCCCTCCTCTCCTGGCTGTACACGTGACTGCTGGCCTCGCTCACTTGCTGTACACAACGCTCTATACTCTGGGTGTGCGAGGGCCAGGCAGGGACATGCATGGGTTTGTCCAGGAAAGTTCTGACTTGAACATTGGTGAGGCTGCAGGTAAGAGGGGGCTCACTGCCAGCCTGGATGTTATCCAGATCTGTAAGATCAGTGAGGGTCTTGGCACCTAGATTGACTTCAGGAGTCTTCCTGACCCTGAAGGAATCGTCACCAACTGATTCGTCATGCCCAGATCCTCTCATAAGTCTCATATCCAAGATCTTTTTGACTGCCACTCTTCTCTCCTCCTCATCCTTACTGCAGAGCATTGTCTGCAGAACTGCCTCGGGATGAGCATACCAGGAAGATCTCCTCACAGTCTGCTCCACAATCTGAACAACCTTCCTTGGCTGACTCCTCAGGAGCTCAAGCTGGAAGAGAACATGCCTCGGACCTTCGGAGAACGATGACTTGACCTTGGTGTTGAACCAATTTGGCAAGTAGACACTCACGATGAATTGGACAATAAGTCTCAGGTTGTGAAGCTGGTTCCCTTTCAGTTTATGATGAGCGACCCAAATTCTGCAGAACCTGAGAGCCGTTGTGAGCCACCTAGAATGTGAGACTGGACCTATCTGCAGGTAAGCAAGTCTATCAGGCATGACCCCAGTTTTGATGGCACTGCAAATCATGTAACCATAGTACTGCTCAGTACTCAGGTCGTCAATGACAGTATGTGCAAGCTCAACGAGTGGAGGGCCAACTGTGTTTTTTCAAAGCTCGGATTTATTTCTAACTCAGTGGCAGAGTCCAGCATCTTGCCAAGAGGACCAGACCATCTGTTGTTTGAAAGAGTCTTGCCATCCAGCTCCTGGATCAGATGTCTGAGTGGCAACTCGTTGGTGTGGAGATCACAAACAATCCAGACCAGCTTCCTCCCAATCTTCCGCTCTATCCACTGTATGACCCCCCCTTGCCACCCTGTGTTCGTGTTGGTGCTGTCCCCTCCAATGGCCTGCAGGGTCTGGTCTACGTTCCTCTCTCTGAGCCAGTTCACAATGTTATCTGCCACTATCTCAGCTGGTTTCCTGATGTCATCTTTCTCTGGAGTGAAATGCCACAAATACTTCCCTCCTGGTTCACTGCAGCAGGAGTAGTGTTCCTCCTTCACCATGGCAGGGAACAACTTGTCAGAATCTCCAACTTTCATGAACACTTTAGTGTCATCCCTTCTCCCATCAAAGAACAAACAATTGATTCCATTTTCTCTTATCCCCTTATCAAACTCCTCTTCTAGGTTACTGACAAGTTTCTCCTGAGCTCTCCTTACTTTGTTATGATCTATCACCAGGTGAACATCATCAGGTGTTATCAAACCACCGTCAACCCAGGCAGCTGTTGCTATCTCTGCAGTTTCTCTGAGACCAGTGTGGTGTCGCATGCTGGCCAGAGCTGTGCTCGGGATATCTTTCCTATTTCGAATCTTATGCCTGGAAGGTTTGGGATCATTATTTTCTGGGTTAGGGACAAAGTCACCATTCTCCTGGTCAGCACTCGGATCAGCCATGGGGAAGTCATTAAACTCTGAATCAGCTTGACTCCAATCATCGGCCTTTTTTACCTCACCCTGGGCCTTCTCAAGTCTCTTTTCCTCGGCAACTCTTCTCCTCTTCTGTCTCTCTGTGGCAGCCTCCTGTCTCTTGGACTCCGGAATATCTTGGCTAGAAATCATGAGAGCCCCTATACTGCCAGTCTTCTCTCTCTGTGCTTTGACAAATGCCAGTTCGATCACAGGAATCTTCAGTTCACACTTGCAAATACAGGAGATGTGGGCCTCGGATTTACAGTCACGATCGCATCCAAACTCAGGACAGAGAACAATTGGGCACTTGCAAGTAATTATGTCAAATAACTGGTCCAGTTGCTTGGCAAAGCTGTCCTTAACTGCAAGTTTTCCTCTCCCAAGAGAGATATCTCTTGCCTTTTCCCAACTGGCTAGCAGTCTCTCACTAATCTTCTTCTGACTTGTTATGACTGGAGGCTTGAACTGAGCGTTAGCCAGAGTGTACTGTGCCAAGACAGCTTTGGTCATATCACTGGCGATGTCTTTGTTTGTGTAAGTTCTTTGGTTCTTTTCACTGATTTGCCTGATTAAAACACCGTATCTCAAAGCATCTCTCAATGTAGGCAACTCCGACTTCAGGAGCTCTCTCCCAGACCCAAGATAGTGACTGAGATGGCTGGATTTTTGGTTCCTCGTCCTGACACAAGCGGCCATCGCAAATATTATCAACTTATAAATGCATCAGAATCTGAAACAGAAAAAAATATTGTTAGTTGGGTTGTTAAAGAATGAAGTCAGAAAGCAATGTTCACTATTTAATTGTAATGCGCTAATGCAGCTGTTCGTTAGATTTTCGATAAATTTCACGCTAAAATTTACCTAGCAAAAGGTTGCAAAATATTGAAACTGAAATTATTTTCTGTTTATATACACTAAAATCTACCAAAAAAGTGATGGGCCATTAGTTTTAGCTGATCTTCCCTCCTATGACACACCCTAATGTATATATATATATAATATATATATATATAATATATATATATATATATATATATATATAATATATATATATATATATATATATAGCAAGTAAATCACTGTAGGTGCGCTTGATCTAGGTATATGTTGATAACCACCAGGAAAGTGGTTATCAGCATATATATATATATATATATATATATATATATATATATATATATATATATATATATATATATATATATATATATATGCAAGTAAATCACTGTAGGTGCACGTGATCTAGGTATATGCTGATAACTACAAGGAAAGAAGATAACACGAAGTTCCCAAGCGCTTTCGTGTAATTACACGAAAGCGCTTGGGAACTTCGTGTTTTCTTCTTTCCTTGTGGTCATCAGCATATATATATATATATATATATATATATATATATATATATATATATATATATATATATATATATATATATATATATATATATATATATATATATACATGCAAGTAAATCACTGAAGGTGCGCGTGATCCAGGTATATGCTGATACTCAAATTCATACCGATCCGTCAACATGAATTTGAGTAATGGTATGTACAAACTGGATAATTTCGTAATTAAGAAGATTTGTAACCAGGTGAGAAGGTTGGGTCATCTTACCCTCTGACCTGACTACCGACTGCTGTTGTGCTTTTTGAAGAATAGTATGGTCACTACCTAATAACCTGATTAAGAACATAAGAACATAAGAATAGAGGAAACTGCAGCTGGCCTATTGGCCCATACTGGGCAATCCCGTTTACACCCAACCCCTTTTGCTCATATAAGCATCCAACCTATGTTTGAAGCTCTTCAGCGTATTCGAGTTAATGATGATATTTGGTAACTTGTTCCATTCATCCACTACTTTGTTTCGAAGCCAGAGTTTACCTCTGTTATGTCCCCTTTGTTTAGCCCTGACTTCCATTTATACACCTCTATCAGGTTGCCCCTCGCTCTACGTCTCTCGAGGGAGTGCAAATTAAGAACCTGTCTCTATGCTCAAGGTTCCTAATGCCCGGGATTAGTCTTGTCATTCTCCTCTGAATTCTTTCCAAGGATTCTATATCCATTCTGTAATATGGTGACCAGAACTGAACTGCGTAATCCAGGTGTGGTCTCACAAGTGCAAGATACAGTTTTAGGATGACCTCGCTAGTCTTGTAACTAACACTCCTTTGTATGAACCCAAGTACTTTATTAGCCTTGTTACGAGCAAAAACACATTGTTTACTTGGCTTAAGGTTCCTACTTATCATTACTCCTAAATCTCTCTCGCCGTCGGATTTCTCTATGGCATCGTTGTTCATCTGGTATCTGGTTTCCCTGTTTACATCTCCTATACTGAGTACTTTACATTTGTCCACATTGAATTTCATCTGCCATTTTTCAGACCATTCGAAAAATTTGTTTAGATCTTCCTGTAGTTTTGAGGAGTCCTCGTCAGATTTAATAACACGTCCTATTTTAGTGTCATCAGCAAATTTACTTATGTTGCTGTCTATGCCGATATCTATGTCGTTTATGTATATAATAAATAATAATGGTCTAAGTACTGAGCCTTTGGGAACTCCACTTGTGACGTTGCTCCAATGGGACTTAGTGCCGTCAATGCTCACTCGCTGTTCCCTGTCCTAGAACCACGCCCTAATCCATTTAAGGATATTACCTTTGATGCCATGTGCTTCTACCTTTCTAATTAGTCTTTCGTGGGGGGCTCTGTCATAGGCTTTGCTAAAGTCGAGATATACCACATCATAATTGTGCCCCTCGTCATCTTCAATTCTTGGTGGATTTTAACAGTAAACACCACGACATTGACCACACATAAATGACAGGATAGTGCAACTCGTAGACATTCACAGTGATGGCGGCATCCTTTACAGCAGTTACACCTCACTAAATGTAGGTCATCAGGAGCTGGAGTCCTATTCCATATTTCTTCCATCTCAAGTGAATGGGTGAAATGAAATTGCTAAGCCAATTTTGGACATGAAGGAAAGCTCTAAAAGGGTGTAAGAGAGCTGCATCAGATGTCAGTGGCAATGTGACACGGTCAAACTTAACTTTCATTTTATAGACATCCGAGCTACAGGTCTTTCGTATGCTTAAAATCTATATTTGTCCTGTGATTCAGTGGCGTGAACTCCATACATACGAATTATAATTTCCCCAGCCTTAGCCCCGTCATCTGCTGGTGCTATTGGAGTAATAAAAACAGTTACTTGTTCACATATGTCTTAGTTAGGTTTCAGGACTTGAAGAGGTTTTTTCTTGCTTTCTTCGTAAAGAGTTGATGTGTCACAACAGGTGATTGTATGAAGGAAAAGGAGGTGCTAGCCCAGGTTTCCTAGATTCGCTTGTAGTTTTTTAATATCATAAACCTTTTGGGAGTGTGAGCTCAAACTGTCTTCACGAAGAGTACATTAGTATTTTGTTTTGAAAGGGAATTGATAAGTATAAGTAAATCTGTGTCGTCAACCACAACTGCAATTTTCTGTCCATCGTCTTCTAGTTAGCGAGCTTTAAACAATTTGTATATCAGCATCTTCATTGGCTTGGTAAATCATTATGGCACTAGATTGTAGGCGTAACTTCAAGATGTTGATCAACTGTGTCTTGTTTGTTCGATTACCCAACAAATTTGCATGTGGCATTCTTGTGATTACTTTTTCTTCAACTGCAACTTCAACAAAGCAATGTTTGGAAGCTCGACGATTGTGTCCCTGACTTTAAATCGTTGGGGTTTAGAAGCCAACTCACAGGTCATGTAACTGGCGAGTTTGTCATCCTCTTGCATTACGCATATTATTATGTTGAAAAGCTGTTGGGAACTTACTGGAATAACTTTCCTTCGAAATTTTAATTCCTTCAGCCTTTATTGCAATGGATCGTTCTTTGTTTTTTCGCTTCAGATGAACAGTAGATCTGAAAAATTCTTCCTGTCCATAGCACCATTTTTGCTAAGCCAATATCTTCTGCTGTCTCAAAAATTGATCGAATCATCTGCAACTATTCCTGTTGCTAGAAAGACCAATCCATCAAACGATTCTTGGAATGGAGATTCAGATCGCAACCAGTCCACCAGTACCTGTACATCTTTATCATCGCGAATTTGGCGTGACTCCCGCAGTTTAATAGGCTGCTCTGTTGTTGTTGTATATGAGACTTCAGAAAGTTCCTCAATAGCTTCACTGAACTGTGTACAGTCCATGCCATTTGTAAGTCACACAGACTGGCGGCCTCGACAATTTTGTCACCTGCAAATTCGCTGGGTGCATCCCTCCCCTACTCCACTCCCAGAAACACAAAGTGCATAGTCAGCATGGCTAAATAAATTTATAAAAAATTATTTTTCTTTCTGTTTCTAAAATGTATCCATGTATTTGTTTTAGTTATCAGCAAGGTTGACAGACGCCCACTAATCCTCGAGGCTCGCCTTTGTTCGACAGTACTGTGTGTTGATAAGGAAAAGGAATTTTGAGCAAGAGTAGCGTTTACCGTCGAAAAAATTCTTTTCATCAAAGAATGATGGCAGTGTCCAGCGTGGCATAGGAACAACACGAGGTAACAGACCCAGTCAGTTATGTTGGCCACCTGTAACGCGGTTAATTTTAGTATGCTTTCTCAAATTACTATATGAAAACCTGCATAACTTGCAATAAATGAATTATAATTAGACATGAAAGTGAATAATATAGTAAAACAAAATGAAAAGGTCTACATTATTTTACGGAAATATGATCATCACAAAATCTATAAAGAACAAAGGAGCGGGGTGCATGGGTGGAGGTAGATGACTCTTTACTGTGTCAAGGATGTCTTAGAGATTCAGGCACAGTTTCGTGCCAAAAGATAAGTTGACATCCTTTATGATTTTTCCTCCCCGCGAGAAGAATTTTCCCTTTGCTCCCGGCCCATAATATTTGTTACTACTGACAATCTCACGGTAAACTACTGCTACAAACTGCAATACAGTAGTAAATAGTTTCATTAATTACACAGGTAAACTAAGAAAGGACCAACATCTTGTCTTTGAACAAATTTCATGAATTCCTTTAAGGTGATTGACTTTCTTTGTTTTTTTCTGTAGTCTGTCTAAAATATTAAACAAAACAATATACCAGACAGTGTGTGGAGACTGTTGGCAGCTTTGTCGTGGTCCGGGTTGTTCGTCTTGAGACAACACACACGGCTCCGAAAGCGTTAATGACTTTCAGAATAAAATAATATTTTAAAATGTGTTAAATCGTTATTTGTTATGTTTAATACAGATTCACTTTGTTACCGCTTGTTTCCGTGTGTTTGGTTGTTATTAATATCAAATAAAGTGGGATTAACAATATAAACAATTCTAGATACTTTTGTCACCATATGAGACATCGATGACGTAAGCGTTTTGAAGATCCAGGAACAGCTTTTCGATACATCCAAAAGCGAACCATTATACATACTAAAATATTGGTATCCTGTATAATCTTGTGTAATACATTGTCTTATACGTATTAATTAAAATAGATAAAGGCAAAAATCTCTAAGGTTCCATACAGTATGTAGAGAAACGAATGAATAAAACACGACAAAACTCAGTCCATCATATCACTGGGACGAGGTTTAGCCGGTTCGCTCAAGTCTTTAATCTGTCTCGTTTCGCGGTTTCGGATTTATGAGAACGTCAACAGAGTTGTCTCTGTCTTGGTGCCTGCGAGGAAGTATAGTACAAACAAATAACCGGTGAAGAGAAGACACTGAAATTGACGAGGTCTGCAAAGTATCGTCTAATGTTCGTCAGTGTAATAAAATGTTTATGTGTCATGAAATGTGTGTGTCACAAAGTGGTCTTAAAGTTTCAAAAAGTGGTTTTAAGTGCCGTAATCTTTTTATAAGTGTTCTGAAGTGATCACATGTATCATCATAACTATTCGTAAGAAACGTAAAGTTTTTATAGGTGTTTTCAAGTTTTGTTATGCAGTTTCATAAATGATCGGAAGTGTTTGTGTTTTGTAGACTTGTAAGTGTGACAAAGTAATTGTGGGCGCCATAAACACCAATACGTGTCATGAGAGTGGTATTAAGTGTTGTAAAGTGGCATAAGTGTCACGTTATGTCACAAAGATTCATGTAATATTCAAAAGTTTTATAAAGTGTTTTAAGTGCCAGTGGGTCTGATAACGTACCATTAGGTTTAATAAGTGTCGTATAATGTCGTATGGGTAAATTTGTAGTTTCACCTTCAACTATTTTTCGTCCATAAGTTTTTGTTTTTCCCATTGTATTTTGTCTGATATTAATCGAATATGACTTTCTGTTGTAAATGAGTGGTTACTGGGGCTGAAGCTGCAATATTACCGTCTTAAGATGTGGTGCAGAGTGAAAAAAGAAGTGCTACGAAGTGCCAGAGGTTCATGAAGCATCCTAAAGTGTCAGAGTGGCCTAAACTGTCATGAAGCGTCCTAAAGTGTCAGTGTCCTGAAGTGTCAAAGTGTCCTAAAATGTTAGTGGCCTAAAGTGCCGTAAAAAGTCATATAGTTTCATAGTGTCATAAAGTGGCATAAAGTATCATAGAGTCTCGAATAGTTATAAGTATCCAAGCAACATACAATAGTGTCATACGGTGTCGAAAAGTGTCGTAAGGTGAAGTGTCTTGGAGTATAGAAAAGTATCATTAATTTTGTAAAGTGTTGCAAAGTGTCTTGAACTATCTCAAGGTGTAAAGTGTGTCATGGAGTACAGTAATGTGCCGTCAAGTGCCAAGAGGTGTCATAAAAGTGTCAAGACGGTGCCAGGAGGTGACCTGTATGGCTGGGCTTCCTCTACCACCAGCACAAGGTAACTACTAATAATACTACTGTTGTGTTCTTGACATATTGAACAAATTATCTTAGTCCTCCATTTGGCATAAACTAATGCTTAAGATCATTGGTTCTGCCTTAGTTGTTCCTGTAAGATAAGTGTGAATAATCATATAGGTGTGTGCGTGTATGTGAGATAGACGGCAGGTATTCTCAACTAGATTTATAATTTTCTTTTTCCAGGTAAGTTAGTTAAAACAGCTCCACGAGGGACATTAACACACCACATCTCAGGTACGTTCAAGTTATCATATTCACTGATTATCGTTTGATTCACCAGATAAGTCTGGAGTCCTTCGTATTCCACAACAAATTTAAAGGAACGTTACGCTTTCATCTTTGAGGACGTCGGTGTCCGTCCCTTATCAATGAGTCAACGTAATGCCCCACTCGTTCAAGCGGACGTCGGACCCACTCCGTATCCTTCCGCCTTCCTTGTCGTCGCCTGTGGTCCCGTCGCTGTCTGTATGAAAGTCTCCTTCTCCCCTTCTCTCACGCCTTCTGTTCAAGTGGGTACAGTGATCACACTCAACTGTTTTAGAGGCATCTATATCTCGCCTGGAAAGTTCTTGCCACGCTGAGACAAAATGACGCTCACCATGCTCTCATGGTTTCATTATCCTGCTTTAGAGGCTATTAGCTAATCGGCTTCGTGTTTTGGAGGCGTCTTGTTCTCTCTATCAGCTGTTGATTCGTGTAACAGGTCCAAGCCCTAATCAATGAGACTGAAGCTTAGTAATAACGGGTCTCAATCCCTGTAAGTACTAATTCCAATTGACCTTAATTTTAATGGGTTCGAACCGTAATGCCTCAAGGGCGATTAGGATTATGGTCTTTTTGGGTAGAGAACCATTTGATCTTGAAATTTTCAGTGTTGACCCTGTGACAGCTCAGCGTCAGAGAAACACGTTTTCGGTGAGTTGGGTATCTCCTTCCATTTTTGATGTGTGGGAGCATCCTCACATTCATGCCTCAGGAACGTCCTCACACCTCGTGAGCATTAGACCACCTCCTCGTGTTTCAAGAACACCAAAGGATGTTTTAATGTAATTCTTAGGAATGCCATGTTTTCTCAAGCTTGCATCGAACACCAATTTTTCTAAGTTTTATGAAGATAGAAAGTCATTCGTTTACCGTATTGGGAGCACCGTTCCTCGTTGACCAGCACTAAATTTATTTTTCTCAGTTTCCTATCCGCTCGGTAACTCGCAACAGACGCGATGGATTATTTTCAGTAATAGTGTTAGAGAGTAAACTATAGCAGGTACATACTGGGCAGTACTGGACGTGTTAATAGTTCAGTAGGTTGTCTTAATGTTTGTTTTTTTTTTGGGGGGGAGGATTTAGAAAGACTTTGTTTTGGGGTAAACTACGTGAAATGTTCTATTATTTCTACGGTATTGTAAGGTTTTAATTAATTAAAAAATATCAGCATTTAAGGGAGTGAATGAAACCAATTTCAGTACACAAGTAGAATTAAATATTAATGCGGAGTAAGTTCCAGGGTAGAAATGACAACAATACATTTTAAAATGGTTAAAATAGAACATTATTAAGTTATATATTCAACCAGCAGGCCATTATGGTGTGAAGGTCTAGCCCAGAAGAATGAGATCCCATCCCAACTAAGCTAAGCACAGGCGACTTTGGTTGCTAAATGTCATAACTGTAAGGTTGGTATTGGTATGTTTTACCACCATCACAGCCTAACCTTAAGGTTATAATATAGAATGGAGAGGTTTATCCTTTATCTTCTACAGTCTATTAAGGCTATTTAGGATATCTAATTGACTAACCTTAACATCGGTATAGTTTTCGTAAATAACAGCAACATTGAGTCATTTCCCCATAAAGACACTTTCATCAGACATCCTCACCACTCCACTGGTTGTTTCACAGCAATACCGGAACGCGTGCGCAAGCAAGTGCTCGTAACTCGATTCAGTAGAGGAGTTTGGTGATATTGAAATATTGGGGAATCATGAGCCTCCCCACATACTTGGAGGAAGGATAGATTATGCAGTATGCTTTAATACACGTGGAATAAGAGCGAATGCTGACATAGTTAGGGATTTTCTTAGTTATCATTTTGCTATACGAACTACTGTAGTACAGTCACCAACAGAAGTCCTGTCGTCTCTCTTACTGACCCCCGAACCCTAATGTTTCGGGTTCACGAGTCTGAATCTCGGGATTCGTGGTTCAGCATGTGAGTCGACAGGACTTTTGAGGGTGACTGTACATGTTAACAAAATACAGAAGCTAATTATGCGGAAAAGATATTGGTTGCCGGAAGACAAGAAACAGGAGCTGATCACTACTATACAGGATTGGTATACAGATTATGAGCCAAAGGATGTTGATAGCTTTTATGATGATTTATTACATATTATTGATTCTGTTTTGACGACAAGTGAGAGTAGTCATAAAGGAGAAATAAATCATGGGAAACGTAATATGTATGTGAATGACAAATTGGTTCAGGGCTGGAGTAAACTCCTTAGAAAGGTGCAAAGAGAATGGAGTGCAAATCCAAATGATAATGAAATCAAGCAAGAGCGCGGAATAAATACTGGACAGACTTTTTAGGGAGAATCACTAAAGGCAAGAGCTAAGGTGACATAGGGAAGGAGGTGAATAAAGTGCTAGGGCAAGGCCAGTCAACTCAGTAGGAAATGTGCTGGGACTGCTAGTTTTGCCGAATTACCTTTCAGTGTGCAGGCCTCATTACAAAGTATGAGTAGACTTAGGAGTGAGTTAGTACAAAGTTAGTGTACACTGTAGGATGATACATGTGTTCCTGTAACTAGAGGCGAGTTATTATATACAGTTAAAAGGGAAAGTCTACGGTACCCGTTGATGATGGAGTAGCATATGATATCCTTAACTGTCTGGCTGGTATTAGAGAAGGGCCCCCGATAGACTTGTTTAATATGTCTTATAATGGAGGTTGTATCCCTCTTAAGTGGAAGAAAGCAGTAATTGTACCAATACCAAAGAGCAATGGAGATTTTCATCCAATATCTTTGACCTATTGCTTCAGTAAAATGATGGAAAGAATAATATTAAACAGGTTGTTGTATAAAGTGGAAAATCTCTTGGAGCCCAATTTACATGGATTTTTGAAAGGGAGAAGTACTGCGGACTGTATTGTAAAGTGTTCGAATCACTCCGGGCTACATACTGGACTTTTGTAGACTTTAAAGGGGCCTTTGATTGGGCAAATAAAGAAGTCATACTTGATGAACTAATTAATTTTGGTTTTCTGGGAAGTTGCTGGAATGGATTGTGGATTATTGAGTAACAGAATGGCTGAGTATGGTTTCAGGGTTGGTACTCAGAAGAAAGAGAGATGGAATTTGGGACTCCACAGGGAGGTGTACTTAGCCCCGCTCTTTTTAACATATTGATGAACATAATGGCTCGCTACGAATTTCCTGGAGACACACAGGTTATAATATATGCTGATGATATACTTTTACTGTGCAAAGGTATGAGAAATGTGCAAGAGGCTTTAGGTGTACTGAGTACACTGTGTTGTGGAATGGGCCTTGTAATTAACAATGATAAAAGCTAAATATGAGGTCAGAAATTATGAACAAGGGGAGTTATTTTGGAATGGATTCAGGCTAGAAAAAGTTGGTGTGATACCTGGAGAATGCATGTAAGACCTTTAAGAGCTTTGGCATGGAAGGTAAATGGCGCAGGTATTCCTATTTTAAGGATGGTTTATATCAGTACTATACGTTCACTTATTGACTATGCAGCTCCCATCCTTATAATGTATTGTAAGAAAATTATTCAAAAGATTGAAGTGATACAAATTGTCGCCATGAAAAACGTTTTAGGTTGTCAACGGAACACTAGAATTGAAATAATGAGAATGGAGTTAGATTTACCAAGTCTAGATCATAGAGTAAAGGAACTTGCTGTAGCCGCTACTCTTAGGACCTTTAGGAGAGGAGGAGATAATAGGTTGTCCCGTACAATAATGTGCTTAAATGTAATAACAGATCTTGGCAATGTATCCAAGTATGCACCTAACCCCTATTGCTCATATATCCACCCAACCTTTGGTTGAAGATGTCCAGCGTATTCGCACCTAAATCTAAAGTTTCTAATTTAAAACCATTGTTACGAGTTCGCTCCTGGGTGGATAGTTTGAGTACCTTTGTAGTGTCCCCTTTGTTCAGCCATGATTTCCATTTGTACATCTCTATCATATCGCCCCCTCACTCTTCGTCTCTCGAGGGATTGCAAATTAAGATTCTTTAACCTGTCTCTGTATTCAAGGTTCCTAATGCCCGGGATTAGCCTTGTCATTCTCCTCTGAAATCTTTTCAAGGATTCTATATCCATTCTGTAATACGGTGACCAGAATTGAACTGCATAATCCAATGGAGGTCTCACAAGCGCAAGATATAGTTTTAGGATGACCTCGCTAGCCATGTAACTAACACTCCTTTGTATAAACTCAAGTACTTTTTATTAGCCTTGTTTCGAGCAAATACACATTGTTTACTTGGCTTAAGATTCCTACTTATCATTACTTCTAAATATTTCTCGCAGTCGGATTTCTCAATAATATCGTTATTCATCTGGCATCTGGTTCGCCTGTATACATCTCTTATACTGAGTACTTTACATTTGTCCACATTGAATTTCATCTGCCATTTTTCAGACCATTCGAAATTTTTTTTTAGATCTTCCTGTATTTTTGCGGAGTCCTCGTCAGATTTAATTACACGCCCTAATTTAGTGTCATCAGCAAATTTACTTATGTTGCTGTCTACGCCGATATCTATTCCGTTTATGTACATAAGAACATAATAATGGTCCAAGTAATGAGCTTTGGGGAACTCCACTAGTGACGATGCTCCAATCGGATTTAGTTCCGTTAATGTTCACTCACTGTTTCCTGTCCTGTAACCACGCCCTAATCCATTTTAGAATATCTACTTTAATGCCATGAGCCTCCACTTTTCTTATTAGCTTCTCGTGGGGGACTCTGTCGAAGGCTTTGCTTAAGTCGAGATACACCACATCATAATTGTGCCCCTCGTCCACTGATTCGAAAACAGATGAAAAGAATGTTAATAGATTAGTTAGACATGAACGCCCGCTTGTGAAGCCATTTTGGGAATCATTGATCAACTTGTGCTTCTCCAGGTGATTTCGAATGAGTTTGAAATGAATGCTTCCAATAATTTGCCTACAATTGATGTTAGACTGATTGGACGGTTTTTAGAGGATAGTGATCTAACTCCCTTGTTGAAAATCGGTATTACATTCGCTAGCCTCCAGGATTCTGGTACTACACCCGTTTTTAAAGACATGTTAAAAAACTTTGCTAAAGGCACACTAAGCTCTTCCTTACATTCCTTTAATACTCTAGCAAATATCTCATCGGGACCTGGTAACTTATTAGGCTTTAATCTGCCTATTTTCTTACTAACATCGTTACTAGTCACTACTATCTCGCTTAATTTATTTTCTTCACTGTTTCTGTATAGACTCGATGCCTCGGGTATCATGTTTAAATTTTCGGAGGTTAAAACTGTTGAAAAATATTTATTCAGATTATTGTTCTCTGTCGTTATCAGTTCTTATGTATCTGACTGTATTGGTCCAATACTTTCTCGTGTTTTAGTTTGATACATTTGATAGAATCCCTTGAGGTTTGACTTCGCCTCCCTTGCTACCTTCAGTTCATTATTTCTCTTTGCTTTTCTTAACTCGGTCTTAACCCTACCGGCCAATACCTTATAATAATCTCGGAGGTAAACTTTACCACGATTTATTTTCCTACCTATAGCCTTCCTTTGTACAATAATATTCTTTAAATAATTATTTATCCATTTAGGGTCATTGATGTTTGATCTGAGTTTTCTGTATGGTATTTTCTGCCTTTGTGCATTAAGTAACTCGTTATTTAAGTTGTTGTGGAACTCGTCAACTTTTTCAGATCATCCTCAACCGTCAGATCTCCAGGCAAGGTCAGGTCGCCCTCTGTGGGTACATTGTGTGAGGTCATGTAATTCACCCCCCCCCCCCAATAGTGATTCCCCTTTTCTCAGTTGCCTCTTCAAACTATCAAAGTTTGCCCTTCTGAAATCTTAACTGTAGTGGAATTTTCCTTGCATTTGCTTTGAAATTCTAACTGGAATCTAATTTCTTTGTGATCGCTGTTAGCAAGTTCGTTCCCGACCTCTACATTACAAATGAGGTTTTCACTGTTTGACATAACTAAATCGAGTATATTATTACCCCGGGTCGGGTCGGTTATATGTTGGCTTAGGAAACAGTCCTGGATTGTTTCAAGAAAATCCTCTGATTCTGAGTTACTCGTAAGGTCAATCCAATCTATTTGGCTAAAGTTAAAGTCGCTTACTATACAGACTTTGCTATGTATGGAAGGCCTGTGCATTTCATCCCAAATAAGTCGCTCATTAACCTTATCAAGATTAGGTCTATATTTTACTCCAGTGATTAATTTTTCCCTACCATCGATTAATTCTACCCAAATTGTATCTGTATTCTGCTCAGTTTTTATTTCCTTATTTATATTACACTTCAGATTTTTTTCTTAATTCCTAGCACTATTTCCTTGTAACCGTTCACTTTGGTTACCAGCTCCCACTGCAGTCTCCTCCACCCCCATGCTCATATGTTCTCCTAGGAGCTTAAAGACTTCGACATCTTTTGAACTGCCCTCTCGAGAGAACCAGTCAGGGTTGCCACCTTATCCCTGGATAGATGCACCCCATCCCTAGCATAAAGGTTCCTTCTGCCGTAGAATTTGTCCCAGTTGTCAATGAATGGGACTGATATTGACTTGCAATATCTGTCATGACGGCCGTTGACACCAACTGCCCTTGACAACCATTCATTGCCAACTCTCCTTCTAGGCAGGACACCACATATGATAGGGGTCCCTCCCTTCGAGCTAATACGTTCTATAGCTGCCTTGAACTTATCAAGAAGCTTCTCACTCCTACACCGGCCAATATCATTGCCTCCTGCACTGAGGCAGATAATGGGTTTGTTCCCATTACTAGACAAGATATTGTCCACCCTGTCAACTATATCCCCCACCCCAGCTCCTGGCAAACACACCCTCATTCTAATTTAATTTTTACCACAAAAAGCTCTGTCCAGGTTTCGTAGCTGGGAATCGCCAACAATTAAGGTTTTCGTACTTTCCTTGTCAGCCTTCTCCCTGACTATGCTAACGTCCAATTCGTCTATCAAAGGACTGAAAGAGTTGGTACACTTAGCTGTTGTTGTCGTATCCTTGGTGTGTTTTTTCACCACCAGTTTGGTCGTCCCTCTCTTCACAACCTTCCATTCGCCTGAGTTTTCGTCAGACACGGGCTCTCCTTGTTTCGTTTCTTCCTTCATCCTCGCTATTACTTCCTTTAATTTCAAGATTTCTTCGTTGGCCCTCTCTAACTCGGCCCTCTGAATGGTACAGCCCTGTTCACACGTAGCACTTGCCATTACTGACAATTAACCCCCGGGAGCTAAGCCTGCCGTGACCTTTCCTCTGGTGAGGTCAGAACACAACTGATTGGTATCCCAGCTACTTATGAAATGTCTTTTTAGAGAAAATAAATAGTTTTACCAAGCGAGACACTGCTCATGTACATTGTGATGGATCAGTATTATGCAACGGTCAGGCGGGATGTGGTGATTTTATAAGGGAATATTTTATTAATGAGTGTTATGCAGATGAAACAGTCTGTAAAAGAATTAGTAACAACATCTCATCCACGCTGGCTGAACTGCACGCAATTTGTGAAGGACTTGAGTTTGTTACTGTATAGAGAAATGTGAAGAAACATATATTTTTGTTGAAATTAAAAGTGCATTGGAAACTTTGTAGAGTAAAAATCAATGTAACTTTCATATTGCTAATATCTGTAAGCGACTGGTTATAGTAGTGCAAAAAATGGAATGAACTGTGCAGCTTGTATGGATTCCATCACATGTGGGGATTCATTTAAATGAAGTGGCTGACAAATTGGCCAAAGAAGCTGCAGCAAAGATGTATATATAGACATTGTTTGTAATATAAGTATTAGAACAATAAAGAGGGAAATGAAAAGGAAAAGAGGGGAATGGGAAAAAGTAAGAAGAGAAGTGATTGTCATATGTAGCGAGAGTTTTCAGCATTATTTGTATGTTTTACAAAACACCAATGTAACTTACGGGACTAACTTACCATCTGTTGATACTGTTATAATGAGACTAAGATTGGGATACAAATATTACTGGCAGATAAGTGGAGAGGCGGGTCAACCTTGTCAACTGTGTCATCTTGGGATACACATACACTACAACATTATGTAACAGGATGTGAAAAAATCCAACCATACAGGAACAGTGGGATCACTACTTGAAAGAAACAAGTTTGTTGGATGATTAATAATGGAAAGATTAAAATAATTCTTTCAATGTAAGATTACATTTCCTGTAATAATATACAGTGTTCATGTCAAAATTAATTATTTCATTGATGTAAAAATAATTCTTGTATTGTTATAACATTTATAACTTTTTGTAAGCCCCAGAAGGGGATGGCAATGGTGACTGTGGGAGTAGCATACTACCCTGTCCTTTTGATGTAATTGTTTTTGTTACGAGTGAGCGTTCCATCCTTGGTTGTGGATTCGCAACGTGAACGTCTTTTGTTTGTGACGTCATTTCTGCCGCGTCTGCTCGCTTTGTTTACTTTAGTATGGGCCCGGCAGTGTTAAGTTAAGTACAGAGTATCTCCTTTCTTATTGTACAATTTGTTTCTAGTGGTATAACGTGTAAACCTTGCTCGACTTTTATAACACCAAGTAAAGTATTATTTGTGAAAGATTATTGTTAATCATATTTTGGAGTTCCACAGAAAATAACTTACTTATTTATGAGGTTTCGTGTGGTGGATAGACCACGTTGTTCATCGTAGTTTCCAGACTAAATGTCTTTACTTTTGGGTTCATTATTTTGTCACTGGGTTGAGTCATTTATTTGATCAGATTTAATTTGTATTTATTTATTTTTGTACATACGGTTATACTTATTGTTTGTTTATTTGTTAATATATTCTGTTATTAAATTACTGCATGTATTTCAATATATCCCGTAGTAATGAGGTGATAATTTGGTGGGATCTATTCCTGGACCTATAGTACAAAGTGTAATTTGTGAATTTGTGATAGTGTTACACCCTTAAGAGGCCCAAGGGTCGTAACAAAATTGGCGACCATGCCAGGATAGATCCCTTTTCACTTGTTATCTATTGGGAATATTTAAATGCAGGGAATCCTTATTGTTTAATCATGGCTACGTTTGATGTGGAGGAGTTTATTGAAAATCCATCCGTAGACATGTTGAAAGACAGTGTGTTAAGAAAGGATGATTGGATGAAACTTGCTGATACATATGAAATTGAGTATCGACGTAGTCAAAAAAACTCTGAAATTAAAAATGCAGTATTAACTGAGCTTGTAAATGAAGAGGTGCTACCGAAGGGGGCACTGACTTTGCGTTCATTTGACCCCAGAGAAACTGTAGAGATAAGAAAGCTAGAAATGGAGCATGAGTTGACTTTGAAGGAAAGAGAAGAAAGGGAAAGAGAGCGTGAATGGCAACATGAATTAGCGTTAGCACAGATTACACAGGACAACAAATTTTTTATAATTCCCAGTTGCATGAGATTTCTTTACTGTTTCTTACCATTTTTGATCTGCTGATTTCATATTTGAAACCAGTTTTGTTCTGCATGCTCCAGTTTTCATGTAATTTGAGGTTTTACATTCTAGCCGTTTGCGGTCAAATTAATTAATTACACGATTATGGTATCAATAGGGAGATATAATTTTGTCTGTTTTTTCTTTCAGATTTGGTCATGGCTACAAAGAGAAATCAATGTGTGAACAAACCTGATGCCTTCTGTTATATTTGTGGATACTTCACGCTTATTCGTCAGAGGCGCAATATAACATCGTTTGTGAGGTGCGGCTATAAAGCGTACTTCGGACTTACTCTTGGCGACCAAGACAAAAAATGGGCTCCACATGCTGTGTGTCATAACTGCGAAGAAATGCTGCGTGACTGGACAAAAGGAAAACGTAAGGGCTTACCGTTCGGAATTCCCATGACCTGGCGAGAACCGAAGGACCACACAACTGACTGCTATTTTTGTCTGATCAATACGAAGGGTGTTGGCAAGAAAAACAGACATAAAATATCGTATCCTAGTATCCCTTCAGCAATTCGACCTACTTTGCACTCTGATGAGCTACCAGTTCCAGTTTTTAATGGGTTGTCTCCAGCTGAAGAGGAGGGAAGCGACAAAGACCAAGAGAGTGAACATGAAACTCAAGAAATACTTGCAGATTCCGACGATTCTTCTGATGGTACACCAGAGTCATCAACCCCTCAGAAGTTTAGTCAGCCAGAGCTGAATGACCTTGTGCGTGATTTGGGTCTCTCCAAAAATGCAGCAGAAGTTCTAGCTTCTAGGTTGCAAGAAAAGGCTCTACTGAACCAGACCACAAAAGTTTCAGACTTCAGAAAGCGGGAACAGGATTTTGTGCCATTCTTTACAGAGGAGAATAAGTTTGTTTACTGTCATAATATCCCGGGTCTTCTCCAGGAATTAGGGATTCCATTGTATAGTCCAAATGACTGGCGATTATTTCTAGATAGTTGTAAGCGTAGCCTGAAGTGTGTGCTACTACATAATGGTAATGTCTATGCAGCTGTTCCAGTGGGTCATTCTGTGTGCTTACGAGAGGAGTATAATGACATTAAAACTGTGATTCACCTGCTAAAATACCATGAGCACAACTGGACAATTTGTGTTGACCTCAAAATGGTGAACTTCCTTCTTGGCCAACAAAGAGGATTTACAAAGTATCCCTGCTTTCTTTGCATGTGGGACAGCCGAGCTAGAGACAGGCATTGGAACCTGAAGGAGTGGCCCTTACGTGAGACTCTGGAAGCTGGTATGCCAAACATTGTCAATGATCCAATCGTCAGTCGAGAAAAGATCATATTTCCTCCTCTCCATATCAAGCTGGGCCTGATGAAACAGTTTGTCAGAGCATTAAATACTGATGGTGAATGCTTCCAACACATAGTCTCTGCTCACCCTGGTTTGTCATTTGAGAAGATAAAGGCAGGTGTGTTTGATGGACCACAAATTCGTGCACTTGTACGTGATCAAGACTTTGTCAGAAAGATGGACGACAAGGAAAGGGGTGCATGGCTTTCATTTGTGGCGGTAATGGAAAACTTTCTTGGTAATAAAAAGGCTGACAACTATGAAACCCTTGTAGCAACCATGTTGTCAGCCTTTCATGACCTTGGATGCAATATGAGTGTCAAACTCCATTTCCTATATAGTCATCTTGATAGATTCCCTGAGAACCTAGGGGCAGTAAGTGACGAGCAAGGCGAGCGGTTTCATCAGGATCTCAAGACCATGGAAGACCGCTACCAAGGGAGATGGGACAAACATATGATGGCAGACTACTGCTGGAGCATTAAACGAGAGTGCCCTGAGACATTTCACAAACGCAAGAGCTTCAAGCGCAAATTCCTACCTGGCTAAAATGTGATTGGGCTTTGTCTCCTCATAGTAACAAATTTCTTACCTAACAATGAGTTTTATACAAATTTCAACCTTTGTTTTAGATGGAACATGTTTCAAATTGTGTTGTTGAATAAATTTAGAATATGTAATATTTTATTGTTTATTACCCAGCTAATTTAATGACAGTTTAATGACATATTTTTCAAGATAGACGACGAGGTCAATAAGACGAAGACGAAATTTTGAAATTTCAAAATACCTTGATTGCAAAAAAACTAGAGCTTACAGAAAGAAACTAACTTCAGATATGAGATCAGCACACCCAAATTAGGTAGAATCAAGTGTTTATAGCAATGCAACAAAAACTTTGTTGACCAGTGTTATCAGTAGAAGACAAGACTTACAGGCATTGTCTTTAGAATCTGAGACAAAATTGTTTGATGTGACAAAACATTTGAGACTTATGTCTGCTTTTGACGAGGAGGATCCAGAAGAGTTTTTCATGCAGTTTGAGAAGATTGCAAAGTCTTTTCAGTGGCCTGAAGAGTCGTGGATTGCTATGATTGAAAGTGTGCTCACTGGGTCAGCTCGTTCAGCATTTCTGTCTTTGTCAAGTGAAGTTTGTCGAAGTTATAAGTTAGTGAAAGAAGAAATTCTTAAGGCATATTAACTCATTCCTGAAACATATAGAGTGAAATTTAGGACTATGAGAAAGACTGATGCACAGTCGCATATAGAATTTGTTTATTCATTGAGTAAAATATATGAAAGGTGGATAAAGTCTAGCAAGGTAGAAACTTTTGAGGAACCTGTTGAGTTGATGATTTTAGAACAGTTCAAAAGAGCCACTCCAAGAGATATACAATTGTACTTAGGAGAGAGAGAGATTAGTAATGTTCATAAAGCTGCTGCGTTAGCTGATAGCTATGCCCTTACTCACAAAATGCATCCTGTTAAATCTCAAAATCATTCAGGTGGAAAGGGTTTTGTAACCAAGGAAAAGGGTGGTAGGCAGGATAGTAGTACTGCTTCTTCTAGTAAAGTAAATTTTCGTGGAAACTCAGGTGAGCTTTCCAAGACCTATGCCAAGACTAAAGCATTTGTCTGTTTTACTGTAAGAAACCAGGTCACGTGATTGCGAATTGCCCTAAATAGGAAGCAAAGAAGGAGGAGCCAGTTCTCTCATTCGAACCTCTGGAGAAGTTTGACAAAACTTTAGTGAGAAATCGCCCAAAGGAGGATTCTTTTGAACCTTTCATGTTTGATGGTTCAGTTGCAGTTGAGGAATCAGGTGATCAGTACCCTGCGAAGATTTTGCGTGACACTGGTGCTTCTCACAGTATTCTGTTGAAAGGATCTGTTCCTGCGTGGAAGATTCCGCTACTGAAGAGCATTTGGTGCTTAAGGGTGTCGGTGGAGTGATCACTGTTCCTTTGTGTAGGGTGTTTTTAAGAACTCCACTTGTGACTGGTTGGGTGACTGTTGGTGTTCAAGATTCTCTTCCTGTGACAGGGGTTACTTTTTTGCTGGGTAATGATATTGCAGGAGCCAGCGTGGTGCCAGATCCTGTGGTATCTTCGACTCCTACGGAGGAGAATAATACTGGTTTAATTGAAGAAGAATACCCTGATTTATTTCCTTTATGTGCAGTTACAAGGAGCCAGACTCTTCGGAATAAGGTACAGACCGTTCCTTCAGTTGACCCTAAGCTCTGTATTGCTGATAGCAGTGCACCTGGCAGTGATGAAAATGATTTAGGTATTGAGAATCTGTTTGACAGTCAGGATGATTCATTTGATAGTGACATTGGTGGGAGAGATGTGAGTGAAGCTAAACATTCAGTTAACATTCATTCCCCAAAATCTGAAGCTGATCTCTCTTCTGGTGACAACATTACCATTCAGAAAGTACCTGTCACTAGGGAAAAACTGATAGATGATGAGCAGAGTGACTCCGAATTAGCTGAACTATGTAGGAAGGCTGTGGATATGGAAGAAGCGGCTCGCTTGTCTGTTTGTTACTACATGGATTCAGGGTTACTTATGAGGAAGTTCAGATCTGTATCTGATCCTGCTGATGAGTGGAATGTTGTGCATCAGGTTGTGATTCCCAGTTGTCACAGGGGAGAAATCTTGAAATTAGCACACGACTTTTTGGGAGGACATTTAGGAGTTAGGAAAACATACAAAATGATTTTGTCGCATTTTTACTGGCCTGGAATGAAATGTGATGTTGCCAGATACTGTAGAACTTGCCATGAATGTCAGATGGCTGGTAAACCGAATCAGGTCATAAAACCTGCTCCCCTAAAACCCATTCCTGTGGTAGATGAGCCATTTAGCAGGGTTATAATTGACTGTGTAGGTCCTCTCCCAAAAACTCGATGTAGCCACCAATATTTGTTAACAATCATGTGTACTACCACCAGGTACCCAGAGGCTATACCATTGCGAAACATCAAAGCAAAGAGTGTGGTAAAGGCTCTGACTAACTTCTTCACTAAATATGGCATTCCTAGAATTGTACAGTCGAATCAGGGTACTAACTTCACTTCTTTCCTTTTCCAGCAGGTGATGAATGAATTGGGTATTAAACAATACTTAGCTTCTGCGTACCACACTCAAACTCAAGGTGCCCTAGAGAGGTTCCACCAGACTCTTAAATTAATGCTTATGAAATACTGTATGGGGTCTGATAAGGATTGGGATGAAGGAGTACCACTTATGTTGTTTGCCATAAGAGAGAGTCCCCCAAGACTCCCTGGGATTCAGTCCCTTTGAAATGATTTTTGATAATACTGTAAGGGGTCCTATGACTGTGTTGAAGGAAAGTTGGATAAGTAATCAAATAAGTCTCTTTATCAGTGTATG
The DNA here is from genome assembly GCA_958450375.1 of Homarus gammarus. Classification (NCBI taxonomy): domain Eukaryota; kingdom Metazoa; phylum Arthropoda; class Malacostraca; order Decapoda; family Nephropidae; genus Homarus; species Homarus gammarus. The sequence continues at coordinate 21,025 of CAUDMG010001365.1, read as the reverse complement.
TAGAGAAGTTTAAAAAGAAACTGAAGAGAGTAGGTGAGATTGCTCGTGAAAATCTGTCAGAAGTACAGGAGAAAATGAAAAAGCAATATGATGAGCTTTGTCAAGCTAGAGAATTTTAGCCTGGAGATAGGGTTTTAGCATTTATACCCCTGTAAAGAAATCCCCTTCAAGCTAAATATGAGGGTCCATTCACTATAGTTAAGAAATTAAATGACCTCAACTATGCCATAGCGACTCCAGATAAAAGAAAATTGGAGAGTTTGATTCATATCAACAGGTTGAAACCGTATTTTGGTAACAGGAGAGGAGGTGGTCCCAGACACTGATTTCCAAGTGGATATCCCCATAAAAATCTGTAATTCCAGTATATTGTGTGACCCTACCTCTAAAGTATCCCATCTTTCACAATAGCAGTCTCAGGATGTGGTACAACTGCTGCAGGAGTTCAAGCCACTCTTCGACGATGTGCCACGCCAGTGTTCTCTGCTGGAGCACGACCTGGTACTTCTGCCTGACACATCTCCTCTCAAGCAAGCACCCTACCGAATGAGCCCTGATAAACGGGAGAAGCTGAAGCAGGAGGTGGAGCATCTACTGGAACATGACCTAGTGGAGAGGAGCAGTAGTGCATGGGCGTCGTCCTGTGTGCTGGTGCCTAAACCCGACGGAAGTGTTCGCAGGTGTACTGACTACAGGAAGGTCAACCTGGTGACACATGCTGATGCATATCCATTGCCGCGCATTGACGACATCATCAATAGTGTGGGTCAAGCATCATTTGTCACCAAGCTGGATCTTCTCAAAGGCTACTACCAAATCAAACTCTCGGAAGAAGCAAAGCAGATTTCAGCTTTTGTCACTGTGGAGGGGCTGTGGCAATACAAAGTTATGCCCTTCGGCCTCAAAGGAGCACCAGCAACATTTCAGCGAGCGATGCGTATAGTGACGTCAGGCCTGCCTGGAGTGTATGCCTATCTAGATGATCTGGTCGTCATCGGTGACACATGGGTACAACACATTGGTCGACTCCGTGAACTCTTCAATCGTCTAGCAGAGTTCAACTTCACCGTAAACCTATCCAAGAGTGAATTCGGACATGCCACCTTAATCTTCTTTGGTCATTTCATTGGACAAAGGAAAATTGCTCCAATTGATGCCAAGGTTGTCGATATTCTCAGTCTACCCGCACCTCACAATCGAAAGGCTCTCAGAAGATTTCTCGGGATGGTTGGATTCTACAGGAGGTTTTGTCAAAATTTTGCCAGGGTGGTCACTCCCATGACAGATTTGGTCAGTACAAAAAGAAAGTTTGTGTGGACTGATGAATGCCAGAGAGCATTCGAAAAGGTTCGTGGATTGTTGGCAACGGTACCTGTACTACAACTCCCAGATTTTAAGAAACAATTTGTGATACAATCGGATGCGTGTGACACAGGAGTTGGTGCTGTGTTAATGCAAAAAGGAAAAGATGGAATATTGTACCCGATCTGTTATTTCTCGGTGAAACTGAAAAAGCATCAACGTGGATATGCCACAATAGAAAAAGAAGCATTGGCCCTTTTGTTAGCTCTGGAAAAGTTTGAGGTGTATGTAAGTGGATCACCTTACCCAGTGATAGTTTATACAGATCATAATCCACTTCAGTTTGTTCATAATATGAGAAATAAGAATCAAAGACTGTTACGGTGGTCATTAGCTCTTCAACCCTATAATATAGAAATCAAACACAAAAAGGGCTATGATAATATTATTGCCGACACTCTATCTCGTGTTGAGTAAAAGTTTATTCAGAGCTACTTAAACTTTTAAATTAAGGGGGGAGATGTTACGAGTGAGCGTTCCATCGTTGGTTGTGGATTCGCAACGTGAACGTCTTTTGTTTGTGACGTCATTTCTGCCGCGTCTGCTCGCTTTGTTTACTTTAGTATGGGCCCAGCAGTGTTAAGTTAAGTACAGAGTATCTCCTTTCTTATTGTACAATATGTTTCTAGTGGTATAACGTGTAAACCTTGCTCGACTTTTATGACACCAAGTAAAGTATTATTGCTAATCATATTTTGGAGTTCCACGGAAAATAACTTACTTATTTATGAGGTTTCGTGTGGTGGATAGACCACGTTGTTCATCGTAGTTTCCAGACTAAATATGTCTTTACTTTTGGGTTCATTATTTTGTCACTGGGTTGAGTCATTTATTTGATCAGATTTAATTTGTATTTATTTATTTTTGTACATACGGTTATACTTATTGTTTGTTTATTGTTAATATATTCTGTTATTAAATTACTGCATGTATTTCAATATACCCCGTAGTAATGAGGTGATAATTTGGTGGGATCTATTCCTGGACCTATAGTACAAAGTGTAATTTGTGAATTTGTGATATTGTTACACCCTTAAGAGGCCCAAGGGTTGTAACAGTTTTATTGTCAATAAAATATTTAAATTTTAATTTCGATTCAATACAATATCACCATATTTTGACGCCAAATGAACGTCTCATTAATGAACGAAACTTTGTATAACATAAAATGACACATATTTTTAATATTTCCTGTTTGGTGTTTATTTTTATACGAACTATCACGAGTAAGTGAACCTCTGTGTGGCGTGAATGAGCGCGTGCACGAGTGCTGCTACCTAGCGGTGTGAATGAAAGTTTGTTGTGGGTTGATTGTCTGACTAGTTAGATGACACGGCACGAGGTCTCGTGAGACTTTTTTTTTTTTCGGGGAATAGCCCACCCGGTCACAGGTCATCGACCCACAACGGGGCCTGTGTTGGTGGGGGAGGGGGGGGGGCATAAATAAAAGCAAAAATAATTTAAAAATAGAAAAGAAAAATGCTATTTTAATCTACACCTCGAAGATGCCGGAAAACCATCATTTTAAAGTAAGACAGATGGTAAGAGTATGGAAACACAGAAGAAGGCGGAGCATTCCACAGTGGCGGTTTCAGGAAAGTAGGATGTACTATAATGGGTTATTCTAGTGTGACCAACAGCCACAGAGAAACTGTGGGCACCGCGGGCAAGACGAGTGTTACAAGCCTTGCCGGCGGGACACGGGATAGAAAATCCACCGAATATTTCCCGTTAAAGTACCTGTAAAATAGAGAGAGTGAAGCAACATTGCGGCGAAGAGAAAGGGAAGAAAGATTATCAACTAAAGGAGGAGAGTTAATAAGACGAAATGCCTTTGATTCCACTCTATCTTACAGTTGGACAGAAGAAGAGCCACCCCAGATATGAGAGCAGTACTCCAAGTTAGGACGAATAAATCCCTTATAAACTTGAAGCAACTGCTCAGGAGTGAATTAGCTACGGCATGTGTACAGCATTCCGAGCTTTCAGGAGGCATCTTTAGCAATGTTGTGGATGTGCGGCTTCCATGACATATTGGAGGAAATGGTGAGACCTAGCATATCTATTTTAGAACTTGGCAGAATAGTTGCGTCCTGAAATATGATTGGTGGGAGATCGTCTAATTTGGAAAGTGTAATTGGTAAATACTGAGTTTTGTTACTATTTAATTTAACCAAGTTTCTATCTCCTCATTTGGAGATGCTGCATAGATCCGCATTGATAGATGAAATGATATCAGCTCTAGAAACAGATCTAGTTTGAGAATTAGGGGGAAGGGGAAAGTGTGAAGATGAGTGAAGAGAAGAATCATCAGCATAAGAATGGATAGAATTAGTCGTAGTGTGAAGTAAATCATTGATAAAAAGAAGGAAGAGAGTAGGTGAAAGAACAGAACCCTGTGGGACACCACTATTGGTAGAGAAAGAGCGAGAGACCGATCCCTCTACAACAACTGCCATGGATCGGTTCTCAAGGAAGCTAGAAATTAGAGAACAAAGTGGGGGAGAAAAACCAAAGACTTGTGCCATACCCTGTTAAATGCTTTGGAGATTTCGATGGCCACTGCGAAAGTTTCCCCATAATCCTTAAGAGAGGTGACTGTATTCTGTTGCTCCACTGTACGGACCTCTCCTAGTAAATTACAACTGTAAAGTCTGTGTTTCTTTGAACCTTTGTCACCGAGTAGCTTATTGAGCATGGCGCAGAGAGTAGGATCCAGTGTTCGTCCATTGCGGCTTGTTTCTCCGTATTCAAGATGGAGAAGCAACTGGAACAACTGAAGGTGCTCCAGGGGGAATCCAGCATAGGGAAGAAAGCATGAGCCGAATCCTGAAGCATGTGATCTCTCAGCAGGCGCCAAGTCGTCACAGCACAACGACTACAAGTGACGACCCTGCCATCGGCAGCTGTACGCCACGGCAGGCCAAGTTTCCCGTCGGCGCTGCACCCGCCCCGCACCTATCGTCCTCTGCTTCACTACGGGAGTTTGATCCCTGGCGCCACAAGTTTAAGGGGTACGTGACGTTGACGAAAATTTCCTCCCTGCCCTTGGCGGAGCAGAGAGCAGCACTTGCGTTTGTCTTGGACGACGAGTGGACACGAATGCTTCGTTACGGAATTAGTGTAGCTGAGGACGCAGAGTTGGAGCCTGTCCTTCATGCGATGGAGGCGCATATCCGGGGACAGCGTAACGTTATCGTAGGCCGAAGGGACTTCTCAAGTGTTCAAGAACTGGGTGAAAAATTTGATGATTTAATGTGTGCTGTGAAGGAAGTAGCAAATTTTGTGAGTCGTGTATGGACAATCGCTTTAGAAATCGGATTGTGTTTGGTACTCGTGATGAGGAAGCATTGAAACGTATGCTCAAAGAGAAAGACCTGAAATTGCAAAGTGCCATCGACATATGCCGAGCTTCAGAAAATGCTAATGTGAACAGTGCAATGATTCGTGGCTCGGCGAGGTATACATTGGCCAAAGTGTCTCGGTCCAAGTGAAACCGTAGTGCCAGTGCGAAAGTTAAGGCCGGTTTAAGTTTAAGGTATGGCAAGGACAGTCCTAGGGACACGCAAGTGTGCAAGGCTGTGGACAAAGACTGCCGGAAACGCACTCAAGCCTCACGTGACAAGGTTTTGAAGCATCCTCTGCTAGTGTGGAAGACAATCAGGCATAGCTTATGGATGTGGACCTGTTGGACCTATTTCCACGTCACAGTGGAACCAATTCCACACATGTGCATATATGTAAAATATCACAATAACCCAAAATAATTTGTGTACCAAATATACTGAGAAGGTGTATTCATTATATTGGCCTAATTATTGTCATTTGAGCGAAATATGGATTATGTAGAGAGTCACAACGAAATGAGCGCCAGATTGCTCTCTGTCGTGAGCCAGCCTAGTGTTCTCCATGTCATTCATCAAGCTGTCGCCACCTGACGTACAGTCTTGTTCAAGATTCTTCGAACACTGCTGGAGACAGCTGGCAACTCATGGCCGATTGTTTACTATTCTACATAGTAAATATAATGAACGAATGAATGTAAAAGTGATCGGTGATTGTTTACTTAGTTCCCCGTTGCTTAATTAATTGTTGAGCTTTGTTGTTTCGTATTATATTATACCTTTCTGCTGGTATATACTGTTAATTTGATTTTAAAATGGATAGAACAATGGGCTAATCTATATTAATTTATGTTACAATTAAACATAAGTAAAAATCGGTAAGTATGTTAAAGAACATCATGCATCGGGCACTGCTGTGTGCAGGCTGTTTATGAGGTTGCCTGTTTATCATACTAACATTATCTTCAAATGTTTAATCCCTTTCGGGTAATTAATCCAGTCGTATGTAACCGATGCTAAACAGTCTTCTTTCTAAAGATGCTGATTTCATGCAACACAACCTGCTGTTTTAATTCGCTGTGGGATTACGCAGAATCATCGGTTCACTGCTACCTGTAGTAAGTGTGTGTGTGTGTCTTAGCCTGTGTGTGTCAATGCCTGCCTGTAAAAACAGTTGTATAAATGAAACAGTATTATTAAGTTTATTTAATGAAATTATTTGTTTTTCATTACGTGTGAGGTATTAAAAAGAAAAATCTATTATATGTCATGAAATGGATCCTACACAGTTTCTACGAAATGAAAGACTTTCCAATCCTGTGGTGAACCAGTTTAAAACAATTTTTTTTTGCGGGCAAACAATTAATAATCGAATGAAATGTCATTTGAAATGTATAATAAGCTAAGTCTACTCAGATGACAATCGTAATGACAGTTGAAAGGTCTACAGCGATACAATACATATGCTACCGCATTAGCTATACCTTCAGTACGAAATTTCACTAATTAATGTAATATTTTTTATAATTAATAAAAACGGCAAAGGACCCTGTTGAAATCGACTTTCTTCACAAGCAAGTGCGTATGTTTCCATGCTAGTGTGCGTGAGTGTTGGAGCATTATTGGAAGTTTTGAAATATTATGAGTTAACGTTGTAACACAGTTTGGCAAAACATTTTGGCAAAGAATTTTTCCCATTTCTTATAAATAAATGGAGAGAAAAATATATACAAATACAATTATTACAGTAAACGTTTTCTAAGAATACATAAATATATTGTGAACGGCATGACATGAACTTATTAAATATGAGATTGAATTATAATATATCATGAAGAGCCGGATCGGACAGCTGTGATCGAACCATTACATACAGTATTGTATGAATTGTGTCGTTATACAGTTATTTCTTTGTTTCCGTCTCCCTCTCTGATTTTTTCCGTGGTATATATATGGTAATTATTTCACTTGCAATATATTTAACATATATGATACTGTACTCTTTCATAATAATTATAAGTATAATGTTATGATTTGTTTGACTTAAATCATCCTGAATACATACTGTATAAGTGAGGATATTAGAAGAGGATTGTTTTCTTTAAATTTATTATACAATTTGACATATATTCATGAAAATCATATTTATTTCAGTTAAAATGGAAAAAAAAAATATCGATGTGCATTCAGTGTGTGACGTTGATTACACAGGGAAGTTATTTCTGACACATTAATATTTAGTCCAGCCACCTTCATTCTCGATTACTTGCTGCAGCCTGTTGGGATCGGAGGCGACGTGATTGTGCATCAATTGCGGTTTCCGCCTCAGGACCTCCCATTCACGGTATGTATGCTCCTGTAGCTGCACCCTGGTTCCCTCTTCAGTTGGCTCCCACACGTTCACAATATTGGCCCAAACGTTCTCTATAGGGTTCCTGTCACAACCTTTACTTGGCCAGTCTAAAACTTGCAAATTTCTTTGTTCTGCAAACCATCGCGTTACAATCCATGCAGTATGGATAGGACACCTATCGTGCATGAAAATGATGTTTTCGGGAAACGAGAAAGCATATGCACGCACCGAAGGAAGCATAACTTCTTCGAGTATTTCTAAATACTATTCAGCTGTGAATCTTCCTTCTATGTCAGTCAGCTCTCCAAATCCGTGCAAATACATCCCCAAACATTGCAAGTCACATGGCCACTCCTTGTTTCCTCATAAATATGCTGTCTAGCATATCGGGTGTTGTTCCTCCTCCGCAATGCAACCTTCCGTGAGAGGTAGATGAGAGAGTTTTTTCGTCAGTGAATATTACTGTTCCCCAGAAATCTAGGCCTTCTTCAGCATACCGTCGAGCTTACTGCAACCTGCCCTCGCGATGTCGCTCATTTAACTTCTGCTTGGTGGCGGGAGTTCTATGGTGAACGCCTCCTTCGTGAAGTCTTTGCCTGATTGTTAAAGGGGAAATATTTATTTGGAGATCCTCTCTTATTGAACGTGAAGTCTTGACGGGGTTGGCCTCAGCAAAATTCCGGATGGCTTCAACTTGTGCTAGTGTTTTTCTGCGCGGCTTTCCCGTCCTGTGGTGGTCTTTTAAACTTCCCTCCTCTTCCCATCCCTTAATCCAATAATACATAGTTGACCGAGAAACCCCCAATTCTCGGGCAATTTCAGTGGGTGAAAACCCAGCCTCCTTCATGCCGATTATTCTTCCACGTTCAGTGATTTTCTGCGTGTGGTATTCCATAAGAACATAAGAACATAAGAAAATAAGGAGTCTGCAATAGGCCGGTTGGCCTGTGCATGGCAGCTCCTGTCGAGATTTACTACCACTCTCTATCATCCATGAATCTATCTAGCCTCCTTTTGAAACTTTCCAGAGTTCCCGCACTTACTACAAAGTTGCTAAGCTTGTTCCACTCGTCCACCACCCTATTTGTGAACCAGTTTCTTCCTATCTCCCTCCTAAGCCTAAACTTATCCAACTTGAATCCGTTGCTCCGAGTCCTATCCTGCTCGGATATTATAAGAACTTTATCTATATCCCCTTTATTGATTCCTTTCACCCACTTAAATACTTCTATCATATCTCCCCGCACTCTTCGTCTTTCTAGGGAATGCAAGTTAAGTTTCTTTAACCTATCCTGATATGGAAGGTTTCTAAGTCCCGGAATCATTTTTGTCATTCTTCGCTGCACCGACTCTAGTGAATTTATATCCATTCTATAATAAGGGCACCAGAACTGAACCGCATAATCGAGGTGGGGCCTACTAGCGCAAGATATAGTTGCAATAAGACCTCTGCACTCTTGTTACTTACACTTCTAGTGGCAATGGTCTTCCACAATTGAGGGAGTGGAAGGGTAGTTAGCACTGACAACACCTCGGTCTCCCTCACCTTTCCGCCAATAAGGTCAGCGTTATATTTATATTCTATTAGGCATTTAAAAAAAATAGTTGAATGAATGAATAAATAAATAAGATACAAATTTATAATACATCATACACATATTTGAAAAAATAGATTATATTTTTTTTAAAAGACACCAGACTAAAGGTGACGTAATCTACACAAGTCAGAAACAAGGATTTGGGGGGGGGAGGGGGGACAAATAGTCTTTGAACGAAATAAATGCCATTTGCTGTTTACAACATCCAGAGTCTTGGAATGACAATGATATTGCTAGATAAAGGCTTGTAAAAATATTAGGCATATGCTACAGCACTAATTCACACCATCAGATGGATGGTTCGTAAGATTAATTACCATCACCTTCAATTGAACAACGTCATTATTAAATGCAGACACAGGCTGACACACACACACACACACTCTCCACATGCACACATACACGCACACTCCACATGCGTGCACACACACTCTGCATGCGCACACACACACACACTTACTACAGGTTGCAGTGAACCGATGATTGTGCTTCGTCCCACAGCGAATCAAAACAGCAGTTTGTGTTGCATGAAATCAGCGTCCTTAGAAAGAAGTCTGTTTAGCATCGGTTACATACAACTGGATTAATTACCCGAAAGGGATTAAACGCTTGAAGATAATATTAGTATGAATTAATGATAAACAGGCAACCTCATAAACAGCCTGCACACAGCAGTGCCCGATGCATGATGTTCTTTAACATACTTACCGATTTTTACTTATGTTTAATTGTCTAAGCATAAATTCATATAGGTTGGCCCATTATACCAGCAGAAAGGTATAATATAATACGAAACAACAAAGCCCAACCATTAATTAACCAACGGGGAACTCAGTTACCGATCACCGTTACATTCATTCATAATTTTTACTCCGTAGTATAGTAAACAAACGACCTTGAGTTGCCAGCTGTCTCCAGCAGTGTTCTAAGAATCTTGAACGAGACTGTACATCTCGCTTCATCTATTAGTGGTAGGGTAAATATTCTGAGTGTCCAATCAGAGACTGTTTTTCAGAGATTTTAAGGCATCTTTTCCACTGATTGGCTATCCATGACACTTGGTAAAGACAGAGATGTGGTTACCCTTGAAGGGATAATGAATGGTGACGAACTGGGGGAAATGTAGCTTGACACACAGTTTACATTAAACACACATGGTCCCAGAGGTCAAATTTCAAGTTCCCTTGTAACAGTTGGCTATTGTGGATGTAGGCGTGTGTGGGCATCCCGTTTAATATAGAGCCCAGCCTTTTCTTCTCCGGGGATAGAGGTTAGCATTGTTAGGGTCGGCATAAAAGGCTACCTTGATGTCATCTTCTGCATCCTCTGTTGGGGTGTATGCACTGATGAAGAAGGCATGAGATCAGTAATTCAGTGGGACTCTGAGCATTATGAGGCACTCGTTGACCCCCAACAGGCACTTCAGTTAGTGTAGGATGGACGATTCCATAAATGTGGTTTCTTTCTGCAGCAGGCTTGCCCATCCAGAAGAAGGTATAGCTGGACCCCTGTTCTGTGAGTTGTCATGGCCAAAGCTAAACAATCCTCCTCTTTCAGCAGTGCTCCAACTCCTAGGCCCACTAATCAGACTCACATTCTGAAATAACAGCGTTGGTTAACAGACCACAATCATGAAAACAATCCTTTGCTACCTCCAGCTGACAGTTGAAGATGACATTTAATATAATTACACTGTGAGAATACATCCAAGGAATCTAATCATTAAATCACATAATGAGGATTCAAAGTAATGCCAGCTTATAACAAGTAATACTTATTGTATTTACAGTTAACCAGAGTACAGTAATTTACACTGCATGGCCTTGTAACCCAACTGATTTAGTAATTTATCTATCTTAACCCCATAATATGGCTCTTCCTCCGTTCATAAAAATATTACTTAGTAGTCACCCCAAATGCTCGTGAGCAAATTAATACCAAAATGTGGGATACACAGTAGAGGAAACAAGATTACATCCACTTTCCAGGTCTCACATCCACACCCTGTATTCACCCCTGGAGGAAGGCAGCTCCTAAACATGAACAAACAATACATCTTTGACAATTAGCATATTAACTCAATACTTCTTTATATAAGTATATAAAATTATATGATTACAAAATATTAGAAATTACATTGGACCAATATAAATCACATCCAATGCAAAAAATAAACTAATTATTACAAAAGACATACATCTTTTATATCTCCTTTCTTCTCAGAGAAAACTGCTCTTGCAATGGTGCTTGATACAAAAAGATTATACAGCTCACATTCTAATGTTATGTAAATACATCGCCATATGTAACAACCCCCTTCCTAAAAGAGGTATGACTCATCCCTCAGGTTGACTCGTGCTGAATAACTAAATTATTATCTAGTAATATAAGACTCCAGCGGGTAAGACGCTGATTCACATTCCTCACCTTATGCAAAAATACCAAAGGATTATGGTCTGTAACACTAGAAGTGGAGTTCCAGAACCCCCTCAAATAAACATCAAAATGGTTCAAACTCAAAATCAAAGCTAGAGCTTCCTTCTCAACAAAACCAATGCTTCCTTTGCATCAAGACACCTCTTACTCCAACATCACTTGCATCAACTTACATCTTAAATGGTTTATCATAATTTGGATTTTACAAAATTGGGGCATTAATCAACATTTTCTAAACCTTTTTTGCATCTTCACTATGGACATCCCATACAAATTTGATTTTCTTTGACAACAGTCTTGTCAAAGGCCATGCCACAATGGAAAAGTTTAAAAAAAAATTCTATAATACCCACTCATCCTTGGAAATCTTAACAACTCCTTCATACTCGATGGAGCAGGGAATTTTACAATGCTCTCAACTTTTGCGTCAATTGGTCTCACCTTTTCTTTGCCTGTCGCATAACCTAAATATTCGACTTGAGCTTTTACAAAATAACTTCATCAAATTTACAGAAAGGTTTGCTTTATACAATCTGTCAAACATTCTTTTGGTAAGTGATAAATGAGCCTTCCATTCCTTAGAATACAATATTATATCATCTATGTATACAGAACAAGCATCAGTGCCATGCAGTACTCCATTTATGAATCTCTGAAAACATGCAACAAAAGTTTTCATGCCAAATGGTAACACTTTATATTGATACAGTCCGTCCACTGTTTCAAATGCAGAGATAGGCTTTCCCCTCTCGGTCAGACCTACCTGCCAATAATCTTTTAATAAATCTAATTTTGTCACAAACTTGGCATCCCCTACTTATTCAATACAATCATCAACCCTGAGAATGGGATATAATTCTGATTTGGGTATGTTATTAATTTGTCTATAATCTGTACAAAATCTGTAAGAAACATCATCATGTTTCAAACCTAAAACACAAGGTGTAAACTAAAACACAAGGTGTGCTCCCAGGACTGTTACTGGGCTCTATCAAATCATGTTCAAGCACATATTCTATTTCCTTCCTCATGATTTCCCTCTTCTTTAGATTTACCTTGTAAGGATGTTGTTTAATAGGAGCAACATCCTCCACTTGCTCATCGTGAACAACTGCATTGGTCCTCCTTGTAGCATCAAGCAACAAAGATTTATATTCAATTATGCTTTCTAAATTTTCACACCTCTTTTCAGTGTCTAAATAGTCAAATTTACTATCTAACATACCCATTAAAAGAGAATTTTGCAGAACGTTATCCTCATATCTACTGAGTTTAACATCATCAGGATCCTCAACCTCCTCCTCAATTACCTGCAAACAACCACACTGTGCTTCACTTTTTTATCTTATTTTCTCTGCCACTTTCTACTCGTCTCCAATTGCATGGTTTCATCAAATTTATGTGACACAACTGGTTTTTATTGCCTCTGTCTGGGGTGTTAACTGCATAATCCACATCATAGATATTCTTTTTACCACCTATTACCACTAAACTTTGCCTTCAATGGATTTCCTTGTAATGGTAAGAGGACTAACACCTCACCAGGTTTAAAGTTTCTATCCCAGGCATCCTTACCATACCACTCTGAGATTATTTTCAAATTCTCAGCAGCTATTTCCCTGGCTCTCATCAATATGTTTTTAAAATCACACACATATTGTAACAAACCAGGGAGGTCATCATTTCCAAGGCAGTTTTCCTTTAATATACTGAGAGGCCACTCACATCATGGCCATACACTAATTTAATGGGCTGAAACCTGTTGACTCATGTACAGCATCCCTCGGAGCAAAAAGAGCCAAAGGCACACCCTCATCCCAATCTATTTCCATCTCTTCACAATACATTCTCATTGTGTTTTTAAGTGTCTGATGAAAACTCTCTGAACAGCCTTGTGACTGTGAATGATATGCACAATACAACTTCTGAATAATATGCAAGTCTTACAAAATGTTCTTAAACATACCAGATGGAAAGTTACTTCCCTGATCTGACTGGATAATCTCAGGCAGAAATGAGAAATATTTAACTAATTCTCTTACAATATTATTACTGTGAATACTCTTCAAAGATATAGTGTAGCGTACTGTTGTGGCAGGCTGTCAAACTCTCTTTATATGGTCTCACAACGTACGTACAAGTAATATATCTAACACTCAGGATTGAGGTAGAATAGAAACTCACAATGCGTTTTCTATATATATATATATATATATATATATATATATATATATATATATATATATATCAGCATATATATATATATATATATATATATATATATGTAATATTCAGAAATTTCAGAGTAATTTCGAATGCCCCGCCATTAGCGGTACTGAGCGTTCAAGGTCGTCTGAGGGAAGAGAGCGCTCCCCGCACATAGTGGGAGATTGCGGAACTAGGCCTATATGATATTAAATGTAATTTACCGGATTAATAATGATGCGATTCATGAAGTTAAGGGACTATTATTGAATTTGAAATTATTATAGATCGTTTAGCAGTCTGAATAATGTTAAAGGGTGTCCCAAGGAGTTATTAGTTAGGCGGAAAATAGGTCACGTAGGCCTAAGCTAACGCCTTGAGAGGACACGAAGCGGGCTCTCTCTCAGTCCCGGATAGCACTCACACGAACAAGACGTCCCTGCGCGTCTGTCCCAGAAATAGTCACGTGGCCTAGTCACCTGCGCTGAAATATTGCAGTATAACAAGTAAGTCTCATTCGATCTCAGACAGGGTTAGATAGGGCAGTGATAAAGTAAACTAGAGCTAACAGTGAGTTCATTTCAGGGTTTCCGTGAGAACCCACTTGACTGAAGTTGACTGGAGTTGACCTGAGATTGACTGCCGTTTGAGACTGCCGTTGAGGATTGAGGGTGGCGATTGTCGCCATTGGACCGATCAAAGTAGGCCTGTCACTGTTTAGCGGGGTAGCAAAGGATCTCTTGAGTGAACGAGTGCTCCCGACAACTAAACGACGGGACGCTAAAGCTTCTCTCAACTGTACAAGGTCTGATTGGCTCACTCCCGTCCGCTTTATGGACGCACTGGGAGTACACTGAGGCTATCTGAGTAGACTAATGGTCACACACTGAGACCGTGAGTCTAGGTCTCTAGGAGATACCAGGAGGAACATTTTCCCTCCTTTATTACGGGTGTAGTTTAATAGTTTCTAGATAATTTTGATAATATTGTTTTGAATGTTTGTGCCATCAAGTGGAACCAGAGTGATACTGTGATTTGATTCTTTTAATGCCTCTGATTGTTCTTCATAATTCTGATCTCAGGTATAACCTTGTTCCCCAGAGTAGTGGTTAGGTTAGGTTAGGAAGTGTGCATCTGTTGGGGTGCTATAAATTTGGTTGAGTGCCCTTAAGGCCTATTCATTGTAGAGTATTTAATTTCATATTTTATTACCATTTCCTTAGTGACTGATATAATTTTGTTGAGTGCCCTTAAGGCCTATTCATTGTAGAGTATTTAATTTCATGCTTTATTACCATTTCCTCAGTGACTGATATAATTTTGTTGAGTGCCCTTAAGGCCTATTCATTGTAGAGTATTTAATTTCTCATTTTTATTACCATTCCTCAGTGACATATAATTTTGTTGAGTGCCCTTAAGGCCTATTCATTGTAGAGTAGTTAATATCTTTTTTTGGTACCTAAGTGACTGATATTATTGTGTGAAAGCCTTTAAGGCCTGTTTCATGTGTGCATGCAACAGTTCTTAATACTTCAAATTTATTGTTGCCTGAGGTTCTAATAATTTTTATATCATGTATAACTTTTATTCCCCAGAGTAGTGTTTTAAGTTCAAGTTAAGAGGTGCGCATACTGGTGTACCATTATTGGATTGTGTTTGTAGTGTTGGAGGGAATATAAGTGTCTAAATGTAACAGTGTGTCTCATTCATCCCAGTCACAGATGCTATCCTTCCACGGGTCACGGACAATTTATTTTGTTTAGTAGATTTAAGTGTTCTTGTGCTGGTTCGGGATTTTTCTCAAAGGGGCGCTTCCACTGCCATTACCATCTATTAATTTTAAATAAACCCCAAGTCAAGTGAGAAATTAAAGTCCAGTAAATTCCGCACCGGTTACAAATGGTAGCAGAGCGTAGTTTTTAATGTCGTGACTGATAGTTCTGTGGTTGGGATAATGAACGCCATCATGTGTTGGTTAGTACTGGTAGGGATTGAACTCGCACTGATGCTCATCCTTGTGCCCGGACTGAGTTGGTTAGGCTTGACAGTAGAGATGTGTATGAGGAGGAAGAGAGACGACCGCGGGACCTTGGTACAGCTGAGAGAGGAGTTCCGAGACCTAAAGAGGGATTATCAAGCACAGGTAAACAGGTTCAAGTGGGAGTCTCAGGCACACATTCAACGGTTCAGGGAGGAAACAAGGGGTGAATGTCAGGCACACGTTCAGCAGTCAAGGAAGTGTGAGGTCCAAGTGGGAAATATAGGGGTACGTAAGTAGTTCAGAGAGGTTGTTCGAGCCCTCCAGCTGAGAGACAAGACGAAGCCGACCGATTACAGTTTAGGGTGCATGGTAATGAGAAAAGGCAGGTTGTCGAGGGTGAGTTGGAGGAGTCGTGAGTAGGGCAGAGGGGATGGGAAAGATGGTTAGGTCAGAGATGTGCGTTGAGTAGTGGTTGCTGTCATGAGCGGGATTGAGTGCTGTCATGAGCGGGATTGAGTTGCTGTTGTAATGTCCAGGGCCTCACTAATATGGACTGGTACATTGTCAGAGGGTTGGTCTGCCGGCATGAGGTTCGGAGACGTGGACTGAGTTTTTTTTTGACACTGGTTCCTCTTAGCTCAAGGGCCAGGCAAAAGGAGAGAATGTTTGTTTTGGACTGTGTATTGTTTTGACACTGGTTCCTCTTAGTTCAAGGACCAGGCAAAAGGAGAGCATGTTTGCTTTGGACTGAGTATTGGTTTGACACTGGTTCCTCTTAGTTCAAGGGCCAGGCAAAGGAGAGCATGTTTGTTTGGGCTGGTATTAATTTTGACATTGGTTCTCTAGTTAAGGGCCAGGCAAAAGGGGAGCGTGATGTTCTGGTTGGTTATGAGTTGGGCTAGGAAGAAATGGAGTTGTTAGCTGTGAGTGGAATAGTACAGAGTTGAAGGTGGGGGTCTAAGTTGTTCTCTCAGCACATGAGGGCAGTGCTGTTTTTCTTTTAGGGGGGTCGAGTGTTAGCAGGAGAGAAGAGAAGACGGGAATGCTGCGTTTAGCAAAAGGGGTAAGATGCAGTTTCTTAGAACAAATTTTAGGGGGGTCGTATGAATGGTCTTCTCAGCACATGAGGACAGTGCTGTCTTTTTTTAGGGGGGTCGATTGTAATATTCAGAAATTTCAGAGTAATTTCGAATGCCCCGCCATTAGCGGTACTGAGCGTTCAAGGTCGTCTGAGGGAAGAGAGCGCTCCCCGCACATAGTGGGAGATTGCGGAACTAGGCCTATATGATATTAAATGTAATTTACCGGATTAATAATGATGCGATTCATGAAGTTAAGGGACTATTATTGAATTTGAAATTATTATAGATCGTTTAGCAGTCTGAATAATGTTAAAGGGTGTCCCAAGGAGTTATTAGTTAGGCGGAAAATAGGTCACGTAGGCCTAAGCTAACGCCTTGAGAGGACACGAAGCGGGCTCTCTCTCAGTCCCGGATAGCACTCACACGAACAAGACGTCCCTGCGCGTCTGTCCCAGAAATAGTCACGTGGCCTAGTCACCTGCGCTGAAATATTGCAGTATAACAAGTAAGTCTCATTCGATCTCAGACAGGGTTAGATAGGGCAGTGATAAAGTAAACTAGAGCTAACAGTGAGTTCATTTCAGGGTTTCCGTGAGAACCCACTTGACTGAAGTTGACTGGAGTTGACCTGAGATTGACTGCCGTTTGAGACTGCCGTTGAGGATTGAGGGTGGCGATTGTCGCCATTGGACCGATCAAAGTAGGCCTGTCACTGTTTAGCGGGGTAGCAAAGGATCTCTTGAGTGAACGAGTGCTCCCGACAACTAAACGACGGGACGCTAAAGCTTCTCTCAACTGTACAAGGTCTGATTGGCTCACTCCCGTCCGCTTTATGGACGCACTGGGAGTACACTGAGGCTATCTGAGTAGACTAATGGTCACACACTGAGACCGTGAGTCTAGGTCTCTAGGAGATACCAGGAGGAACATTTTCCCTCCTTTATTACGGGTGTAGTTTAATAGTTTCTAGATAATTTTGATAATATTGTTTTGAATGTTTGTGCCATCAAGTGGAACCAGAGTGATACTGTGATTTGATTCTTTTAATGCCTCTGATTGTTCTTCATAATTCTGATCTCAGGTATAACCTTGTTCCCCAGAGTAGTGGTTAGGTTAGGTTAGGAAGTGTGCATCTGTTGGGGTGCTATAAATTTGGTTGAGTGCCCTTAAGGCCTATTCATTGTAGAGTATTTAATTTCATATTTTATTACCATTTCCTTAGTGACTGATATAATTTTGTTGAGTGCCCTTAAGGCCTATTCATTGTAGAGTATTTAATTTCATGCTTTATTACCATTTCCTCAGTGACTGATATAATTTTGTTGAGTGCCCTTAAGGCCTATTCATTGTAGAGTATTTAATTTCTCATTTTTATTACCATTCCTCAGTGACATATAATTTTGTTGAGTGCCCTTAAGGCCTATTCATTGTAGAGTAGTTAATATCTTTTTTTGGTACCTAAGTGACTGATATTATTGTGTGAAAGCCTTTAAGGCCTGTTTCATGTGTGCATGCAACAGTTCTTAATACTTCAAATTTATTGTTGCCTGAGGTTCTAATAATTTTTATATCATGTATAACTTTTATTCCCCAGAGTAGTGTTTTAAGTTCAAGTTAAGAGGTGCGCATACTGGTGTACCATTATTGGATTGTGTTTGTAGTGTTGGAGGGAATATAAGTGTCTAAATGTAACAGTGTGTCTCATTCATCCCAGTCACAGATGCTATCCTTCCACGGGTCACGGACAATTTATTTTGTTTAGTAGATTTAAGTGTTCTTGTGCTGGTTCGGGATTTTTCTCAAAGGGGCGCTTCCACTGCCATTACCATCTATTAATTTTAAATAAACCCCAAGTCAAGTGAGAAATTAAAGTCCAGTAAATTCCGACCGGTTACATATATATACGGAGTATCTTGATAAAATCACATTTGCCCGTGTGATTTTATCAAGATTTATCTTATCCACGTTTTCATTGTGGATTTACATGAAATATATACAGTGACCCCTCTGTTAACGAACTCAATCCGTTCCAGAAGGTCGTTCGTTAACCGAAACCATTGTTTCAATGGGTTTTTGGGTAATTGGTTCCAGCTCACCGAAAATTTTCTAAATTCAACAAAAATGGTAGATAAGTTCACTTACCTTGAGGTGTGTATGTAGAAGGCTCCTGGATGATGATGATGGGATTTAGAATGGGGGTGGAGGAGAAGGAAGAAGAGAAGGTATTGGGGTGGAAGAGAAGTCACCCCATGGCGCCATTTCACCCATATAATTTTAGCTCTCTTGGTGTAATTCAAGATTATTTTCTTTATATCGACACTGCACTGCATTATATATTGTCAATATGTAAAATATATTTCAAAATGACCAATAATTTGCCTGGAAACAGAAAAAAAAGCGTTTAGTTGAAGAGAGTCTCAAGCAAGATGTTAACTCCAGTGAAAACAGAGAGACTAACTCCTGATTGCTGTGTTAAGAGGCTGGATGCCGCACATTAAACTAGTCACTTTACCTTCAATTATGTTCAATAATTGTTAAAATGACTAAAAAATTGAATATTAAACTTTTAAAATTATTGAATAGTATAAACTTCTTGATATTTACTAAAATAGTAAGGAATTTAAGTCCTAGAACCGATTAATGTATTGGCGGACTGATACTAAAGCTGGTTGCCCGATCAGTGCAAGCGAAAACATGTTGAGGTCGGTTCGTAAGAACTTCGTTAACCGAATGTTTTTTCGTTAACCGAATTGAAGATCCTTATGGAAGGCAGTTCGTTAATCGAAATTACGTTAACCGAGGTGTTCGTTAAACGAGGGGTCACTGTATATATATATATATATATATATATATATATAATATATATATATATATATATATATATATATATATATATATATATATATATATATATATATATTGTTATATTGTTGTACAGTGCAGTGTTAAGGAGTTACTAGGTCAGGAGAAGCTTACTCAGAGTTCCTGTTGGGCGAGGAGCTTTCTGAGGAAGCGGGTGGTGAGGAGCTGTTGAGAGATGTTGCTTGTCCGGTAACTGAGTGTAGAGTGCCCTCCCTGGATATGACATGAAATACTAGTGACAGGGGGGAAGGAGGTTCAGGGGAAGAATAAAGGGAGGATTGAAGTGAATTTTAGGAGGAGAGAATAGGTGCAGTGGCTAAACACCGCTTGCGTGAGGGAGTGTAAGTTGGAGGCAGCAGCAACTCGCCCGGACGCGGCCAGGAGGCGACAGGACAGAGTCAGGCTCGCGTCAGGTCAAGCGTCAGGTGCGTGTTGGGTTGGGCCATGGATTCTCAGTGCCTGGTCGGCTAGATTGTGTGTGTGTTGTTTTCTTGTGTGGAGGAAATGTCTTGGTATTCTTCTTAGCTTGATGTAGATTTCTTCTAACTCTCCTCCTCTTCCTGCTCTCTTGGAGTGTCCATTCGTTCGTGTTTGGGTCTTGTTGTTCGTCTTCCTCGTGTCTTAAGTCCTCATAGGTGTGGAAGAAGTCGGAGACAGTGAGGTTGATCACGTGGGCTTCAGCTCCACGGGCCTCGTGGTGTTTTTGATTCTGTGTGGCGGGTGTCTTTTCTTGGGTTTTCTTTTCTTGGTTTTTCTTTTCTGCTGGTTTTGTCTTGTCTTGGGAGCATACAGCAAGGAGCGCCTCTTTGTAGCTCAGTTTCTTGTCGAGTCGCGCCTTGGCTATCCTGCATTCCTCCTTCCATTTCGGGCAGGTCCGATCGGCGGAGGAGTGTGGGCCGCCATAGGCAGCGCATTTTTTTACTGTGATGGGGCAGACCGTGTAGTGGTGTCTGGGGCTGCCGCACAGGGAGCAGGTGTCCTCCTGCGCCTCACACTTGTTGACAGTGTGTCCGTAGTGCTGGCATTTGTAACAGTGTTTCGGTCTGCAGTAGGGCTTGACTGGCACAGTTACCCACGCCAGTTGAGCCTCCTTGGGTAAGGTTATATGGTGTCCGATGAGGGCAGTGGTGTCGGACAGCTTCTTCACAACTTGGAGTTGCCCCTTGAGGAGCTCACTCAGCTCTGCTTGGTCCACGTGGGCAATTTCGACGTGGGAGATTACTCCCAGCTTCAGGTTGTCTCACTTGTAGGCAATCATTTTAAATGGAATGCCGTTGATGTCTGGGATCTCCGCGAGCTGTACGGGCATACCCTTCTCGGCGAAGGTGATCTTGATGTCACCATGAAGCTTCAGTCGCTCTACCTTGGTGACCCCCATGATCCCATTAGTTTCAAAGAACTTCTTGAGAACTAGGAGGTTTAATTTCTTGGGGCAGGTCGGCGTATCCGGACGTATCCGCGCCACGTTATCAAACTCGTAACCGTTCATGGTGAGAGAGGGTTAGAGAGTGCCCTCCCTGGCTTTGTTGTTGTGTTGTTGAGATTGTCGAGCCGTGGTCCGACACGGGCCTTTGCTCCAGGAGCAGCCTGACCGGATTGGGATTGGAGGTGGTCCCACCTGCAGATTTGGAAGGATACTGCAGGTTGCAAGTGTGAGCGGACCCCCGATCAGTGGACGCTTACCACCAACCCCCACTCTTGGACGTGGTCAGTTTCGGAGTGGCGCGCCCCCCGAACTGGAGTCCGCATTTGCTGGGAGAGGATACTTCCTAAGCTGTCTGGGTGGTGGGTATCGTGGATGA
>CAUDMG010001364.1:1623148-1740648 GCA_958450375.1 Homarus gammarus | reverse complement strand
TCTGGCCAAAGCACTAGATCGCACCAAGATTAGTGATCGTGATGCTGTGCATTTGATTGCTGCAGCAGCTCAAACTTTAGGTCACAACGTGGAAGACATAGCAGTCAACCGGAAGACAATTCGACAATCAAGAATGAAGTTGAGAGTTCAGTCTTTTAAGTCTGCCAAAGAACAATTTATACTTAATCTTGATCCAACAATCCCTCTTGTTGTTCATTGGGATGGAAAGCTACTTCCTGAAACAGCTGGTGGTAAAGAAACTTATGATCGATTGCCAATCATTGTGTCCTATGAAGAGAATGAACAATTGCTGAATGTATCAAAGTTGCCCAATGGAACTGGTGAAGCGATGGCTAATGCTGTGGTTGAAGTGGTCAAAGATTGGAAATTAAAAGACTATATAGTGGCAATGTCTTTTGACACTACAAGCAGCAACACTGGACACCACACTGGGGCCTGTAAGCTCATCGAAATTAAACTGGAGAAAAATCTCCTATGGTTGCCATGCCGTCATCATGTGCATGAGGTTGTGATCGGTGGAGTATTTGACCGTGTAATGGGTCCATCAACTGGGCCAGATATACTTGTTTTTAAGAGATTTCAAGCATTTTGGCCCAACATTGTGCAGAGTGACTACAGTACAGCTGCCACTGATCAAGAAATGGATTTGGTTGTGACTGAAAATCGAGAAGGTCTGCTGAAAAATGCATTGAGCTTCCTTAATGATAATCAGCCACGGGAAGACTATAGAGAATTACTCGAATTGGTTGTTATATTCCTGGGAGGAACTCCACCCCGCAAGATATCTTTCAGGAAGCCTGGGGCCATGCACAGAGCCAGGTGGATGGCAAAGCTGTTGTATTCCTTCAAAATATGGATGTTCCGGTCACAATTCAAGTTGACAGCCCGAGAAGTCAAAGGACTCGGTAGGGTGGTTCGATTTGCTGTCCTTGTATACTTTAAAGCATGGTTCCTGGCTACTTTGCCAGTTCAAGCTCCAGCAAATGACCTGCTCTTCCTGAAGAAGACTTCTGACTACACAAAAGTTGACAAGGAGGTTTCAGAAGAGGCTTGCCGCAAATTTATCAATCATCTGTGGTACCTCAATGGAGAAGTTGTTGGCTTTGCCTTCTTTGATATGAATGTTGGTGATGAAACAAAGCAGAGGATGGTGGACAGTCTAAAAAAGGCTCAAAATGGTAACCGCATGAAGGCAGTGGTTAAACCTCAAGACGTGAATGACATTCACCTTGAAGATTTTGTGTCTTCTGCAACAAGTAAATTTTTTGACATGCTCAATCTGCCAACTGACTTTCTACAGTTGTCCCCATCTTTGTGGCAAACTAATGCAGGTTATTGCAAAGCACAAAAGAAGCTCAAGACAATGAAAGTGGTTAACGATGTGGCTGAGAGAGGTGTGGCACTCATCCAAGATTACATCCATGTAATAACAAAGGATGAGGAACAACGCCAATTTCTACTCCAGGTGGTCAGTGATCATCGAAAGAACTTTCCAAACTCTCTGAAAAGGACTGTAATAGAGGCACTCAAGAAGAATGACCTGTGTTGCTAAATTTCATTGATTTTGCTGTATTACAACTATTAACAACTAACTGTATTGATATTGACTATGTATTGTATACGATTTACACATTTACCGGTACTTGTTCAATATAAAAACTAGATAGTCTTTGTGGCACCTCTAAATTTTATCCAAATTTTTTAAAAAATGACAGATCATTGTTTTAATAGTATACACACACTTAGGCAGGGTGGTCGTTGAAATTTAAACCAAAAAAAATTTCGGGACCACCCTAACACATATACATATATATATATATATATATATATATATATATATATATATATATATACATATATATATATATACATATATATATATATACATATATATATATATACATACATATATATATATATATATATATATACATATATATATATACATACATATATATATACATATATATATATACACATATATATACATATATATATATACATATATATATATATACATATATATATATACATATATATATATATACATATATATATATACATATATATATATACATATATATATATATATATACATATATATATATACATATATATATACATATATACATATATACATATATATATATATATATATATATATACATATATATATACATATATATATATACATATATATATACATATATATATATATATAAATATATATATATATATACATATATATATATATACATACATACATATATATATATATATATATATATATATATATATATACATACATACATACATATATATTTCATTAGCCCAATGAAATATATATGGATCCTCGTGTTTCGAAGCCGGATTTGGTAAAACGTTACTCTGACCACCTAAGTGGTGCGGGTGGTCCCCATTAGAGGTTCACGGCGCCATAAGCTCGTTGAACAGGCTTTGTGTGAAATATAATAAAGTCTAGGACTGCTTTTAGCATCCTGGTGGTCCAGCGGTTAGCGTTCCCCGGTCACAGTCATAGGCTTGTGGGCCGTGGGTTCGAATCCTGGCGGGTTGAGGTGTTGATTGTATGTAGAAGTCCGCGTGCTTCATTGGGCTAATGAAATATATATATATATATATATATACATATATATATATATATATATATATATATATATATATATATATATATATGCTGATAACCACAAGGAAAGAAGAAAACACGAAGTTCCCAAGCGCTTTCGTGTAATTCACATCTTCAGGGGTAAGTACAGACTAGAGAGTAATGCAAAACAAGATGAATATATACAGAGGAGGGTGAGACCAGGTCCACAATGGTCATGATTTTATCCCACTTTCCACTGTAATATGTTCGTCATTCCAGCAAAAATATTACATTTCTATATTTATTTCTGAGAATACATATATTCATTCAGTCACAGTTAAGGTAAAATACACTTGTGATGTAATATTTTAATGAAAATATGGTATCGTAGTTTTCCTTTGTTTCAAATTTAATTAACAAAGATTGATGTTTCAAATGTAATGAACAAAAATTTATGTCCAGTATCCATAAATAAACTTTAATAAATGAATACTTTATGTTTTACATCGTCCTGTGCTACCATACCATGGCTTTGGCTACTTTGGGCTTCCTATGATGATGCAAGAGATCTGCCCTGGCAACTGTACTGACACTCACAACTGGTGGTGCGTTGGTGCATCGTTTCCATTGTTTACTGGTAGTCACTGGTAAATATTTTTCAACCTAACGAAACTATTACCCTTTTAGAGGTCGACCCCCAATTTCTTGCCAAATAATTTGGTCTTAAAAACTCGAACTACATGCAGGTCTATACGGTAAATAAGGACATGGGGGCCAGGGGTTTTTTTTTGGGGGGGGGGGGAGCAGCACATATACGCGGATTTTTAACATCCACGGCTATCTCTGTTACGTAACCCTGCGTATGTTAAGGGCCGACTGTACAGTAATACCCCGATTTACACCGTTTCGCTTTACGCGATTCTACAATTACGCGTTACCTAGCCAGAACCGGAATTTCATTTTACGCAGTGCATCTACTCATATACGCGGGTGAAGTATAATTTTTTATTTAGCTCATAAAATTCATACAAATTACCCGGCCAGAATATAATTTAAATTGCTGGAATTCTTACAATATGATATCATTTTGAATATAAACATCATGGATTTTGCATTAGACATACAAATTTTAGATCTAATGTAATAATTTGGTTTACACAAAGCAAATATTTTATCTTTTGTGCAAAATATATTTAGTTTACATTCAAAATGTTCCCTGACCTGCAAGGAATCCAAAAATGTCAATTATATTATCTTAACTTTAGTGTGAGTTATTATTTATTACTAAAAATGTAAATATACTGTTTTCTCCCACACATTTCTCTGGTAGGGAGGGAGGGAGGGAGGGAGGGACCAACCCAGCTAGGGTGGAGGTGGGGTATTGTGATTGACAGATAGTGTCTGTGAAGAATATTTTTTTTTTTTACTGAAGATATTTGTTTTAACTCATAAAATTCATACTAATTACCCGGCCAGAATATAATTTACATTGCTGGAATTCTTACAATATGATGATCATTTTGAATATAAACATCTCCTCTTGTGTGACCATATTATTGCTTTATATTGTATAAGGTGCATTCATAAACATTATTTAGAGAACATACTGTAGTTTGCACTTTTCATTATAATTGTATTGTTTTGGGAGGAAACGAGGGTAAAAAGTTATGAAAAGGTCACACTTGGGAATGCATCTCATTATTATTGCTTTATTTTAATGGTAATTAATGATTCATGACATGATGAATCACCTTGCACTGCAATATTGGAGGACATATTACCGTTATTATTCAAGGCTTTACTGCATACAGTATAACAAAAACCCGCCATTTCTCACCACCGTGAAGAATTCATGAGTTTCCGAGAGCAGAATTACCACCAGAAGGAGTTGTACGATTTAGTTCATTTTTTCCACATGTTCTTATCATTATGGCAAGTACAGTATTTTAAAAAGGCGACAGTCACTAAAACCCAATACTGAACTGTAGAACCATTTAGTTAATTCATTCCCACATGTTCTTATCATTATATCATGTATTTTAAAATGGTGACATTCACCAAAACCCAATACTGTAGAACCTGGCCTAACCAAACAAAGAAACCTACCTAATTCCCTAGCCGAGGGGCAGACCTCCCACCATATTAAACAGTCAAGTCACAGTGCTAAAGTATACTGTATACTGCCCCTTGCATCATGCCACCAAAGCATCCTTTAAGTTCTCCTGGTACCAGTGGTGCTAAGAAGTGTAAGGCCTTCACCATTGAAATTAAGATGGATGCGATCAAATTTTATGAGAGGTGAACGAACAACTGATATTATGCACGCCCTTGAACTTAATGAATCTAGTTTGCAGACTATTCATGAGAGTGCAGAGATGATCAGAGAGTGCCAAGAATGGAACATTAATAAGTACATCTACTACCTAATATTCCTGAAGTTCAGTTATGGAGAGGATGGAACATATGCTGAGCACATGGACAGAACACCAAACTCACAAAAATTTTCCCGTTAGTGTATGCTGTAGTTTTTCACTAGTATAATAGCATAATATAGGGCAGTCTTATTAATGGCAAAACCCCTATCTCCTCTAGTTACATTGATTTACCCTTTTTGATTTGCACAACCATTTTCAGTAACATAATGGTAAAAAAAAGCGAGGTTCCTGTACTTCAAACTCCTTCCTCTTAAAACAACACCACCATACTCTATCCAGGGGTTGTTATATGGACTGTTTCAAGAAAAACCATTTGTTGTTAGTGTTAGGACAATGCTTCAACAACCAAGGCCTTTTAAATGCAATAATTTTTTGTAAAACACTAATACCGTACATCAACAATAAAAAATACAAGATAGAACTCCCTAGGTTACAAATCACACAGCCTGGTTGTCGACAACATTTTCATGGATAAATTTTTTCGTACTGTAAAGTGTTACATATTAAGCAACCAGAGAATTTGCCTTCTGAATAAAGAAAAAACTGTATACTGTGCAGTTCTATGATAAAAAATTAAGAGTGTAGGAGTATATTGGGTGAAGGAGATGAGTGATCTGGGAGCAGCCAATGGGAGGTAATGAAGGTGGGTGGCCCCCTCCCTCCCCTGGATTCTTTTACTATGTCTTTATGCAATTTGATCATAATATGTCTTTATGCAATTTCACCTTAATTTCCATACTACTGTTCTTAGGTTCATTTGATGTTGAATATATATAACATTATTGTAAAATAATCAGCTTTAAAAAAAAATAAAAAAATGCCCACAACCAAACCTAGATAAGTCGTTGTCGTATTAAATTTCCAGTCGTTTGTTTACAAAGTCCAAACAGCTGATCATCCTTGCTCCCTCACTCATGCTGTCCATCTCCTCTGCTTACCACAACATGTCTTCAGCACTTGGTGATTTATCAGCACTTAGTAAATAATATTGTAGTGTATTTATCAGCACTTGTTAAATACAGTAATATTGTAGTACGGTATACAGTACTGTATTACTCATCTGGTTTATTCATTACTCAGTTGTCGAAGATAACAAGTAGCCAAATCAAGGCACAATGTATGACTCAAAGGTAATAAATAACATTGTTTAGGAAGGTATCTCCATATCAAATATGATGCAGTATGATTAAGTGATCCAGTTCTCAGGTGATTTTCTGAAAGCTCTCACTTCAGGAATACATCCTGAATGCCTACTGATACAGCTTATCCTTTTATTTTTGTAAAATTACAAATTATATTTTTCTCTATTACTTAAGATACTATGTT
This sequence comes from Homarus gammarus, assembly GCA_958450375.1. Lineage (NCBI taxonomy): Eukaryota > Metazoa > Arthropoda > Malacostraca > Decapoda > Nephropidae > Homarus > Homarus gammarus. The sequence continues at coordinate 1,734,261 of CAUDMG010001364.1, read as the reverse complement.
ATTCATGATGAACCATACACCATAAGAGGCTGATCATACAAGAATATAATAATGAATCAATAAATAAACCTGGTGAATGTGACAATGCCCAGTCACCACCACCCCCAGCCCGTTTACATATGCAGTGACTTAGTTATCATACTAAGTAGCTCTTATTAGGCCTACAGTAAATTTGATTAGATCATTGCATATGAATCAGTAAGCTAATGTTTTTATTTTCCTAAGTTTTTTGTACCTATTTATCTAAATCCTTCAAGCATTCCTGTTAAAGACAAAACATACTCCACAAAAAGTTCACGCAAATGAGAGCAGGTAGAAAAGTGGGGCACACTGATATGATACATATGAAGGAAGGACCCAGACTGTGACACATGCTGCAGCCATACAGACATTCAACTGCAAGTACGAACATACAAACCAGCAGAACTGATACTGGATTTTCGGTACTTTCTTTAATATTTCTGGTGAATAACAGCATGCCACAGTCCAGAGCACCTCAAGGGCCCATCATTAAGGACCTAAATTCATTAACTACTGTACCTGTATTTTTTATTGTCAAGATATTATTTCTGTAAAAAGATCACCCAAACAAACTTTTGAACCTTTTCCCAATTCTACTGAGGGTGAAATTACCCATGATTAGTAACTATGAATAGAACAAACCTGGTTTAGCTGTAGCTTTCTGTGGAGGTTCATCTTCCTCAGAGCTGCTCTCCTCACTGCTGCTCTCAGCAGCCATTTGAACTGCCACCTGGAATTTATTAATTTGTTACTTGACATAGAATATAAGAATATAATAACAGCTTCAACTATCCAAGCATAAAACATCAGCAACCTTTGAACCTAAAAATCTATAATCCTCATAAGTGACCTCTGATTATTACTCATAAGTATGAAAAATACTGTAAGTAGAACTTTTCAAACGTGTCAGCTCTTTTTGTTTCGTTCCATTTTGTTCTTTACGCATTTGCTATACTACTGATCCATAATGGTATTATGAACATGGAAAACACCAGGAGACTGAGATGATGGCGACATGTACAGTACTGAAGGTAAAATCATCTGAAGCCTGAAAAGATAGCTTTTGAATCTTATACTCCTAAAAGGCACAGTAAACCACAACCGATCTTCTATACAAAGAGACACAAATTTGTGTAGTGTAAAACAAAAACTGTGTCACTCTTGTTGAAGAACTGGGATTATGGGAGAAGTACAGTTCCTAAATCAGACAAATTCCCCCCAAAATAATAAAGTCTGGCTTTTGAAATATTATTCCCATAATTCTACATTTGCATGCAGCTAGTCTACAAAATGCACACATTATCATGAAAAAAATCGGATCCCTGAACAAAGTATGGTAAAGCACAATGGGTTCATCTGTGTTATGACTTGCTGGCTGCTAGAAGTGCCACTGTCACCGGCAGAAACCAAAATTAATATCTAGTGGGCCATCCTCCTATAAAACAGTATCCTTGCTGATATTTACTTTTGCATAGGTGATTTCAGGAGTGAGCTGATAATTTTTGATCATGTTACAAAAATAACAGTGCTAACCTTAGGTGTTGAAGCGTTGGGCAAGGCAACTGCCACCTTTTTCTTGGGGGGTCCCTCAGAATCCTCAGATTCATCTTCTGAATCCTCTGATGAACTAGCTGGTTGTGCCTTGCCTTTGGCTGCCTTTCCTTTGGCTGCCTTTCCTTTACCATTCACTATAACAGGAGCTGCCTTGACTTTTGCAGGTGTCACTGCTTCCTCTGTTAAATCATATGCACTATAAATAATATAATAATCAAGAACTTAAAAATCACAGGTACAATAACTTAATATAATAATCAAAAGCACTTATCTAATTTCTATAAGAAATAAAACCTCTACACATGACAAAAAATAAAAGAAAAGAATCCTGATTGTAAAAGTATCAGTTCTTACTATTTACTCTGAAAGTTTGTTTCTTCTAACAACCATAATCTTTGTCTGCCTGTAAAAGATATACTGTACTGAACTGCAATTACTGTATATCCTTCCTTAAATACAAGGTACCTCATTGTGCACGCACACACACACTTCATCCTTGACCACCAACGGGTCAAGACGGGTCAGGCGCACCTGGCACTGCTCAGCAGCAGCCACGTCAACTGTTATGTTGGCCCATACAAACTCCCTCCCCTGAACCCTCCTCCCCACCAGAATATCAACAGGTTCTCGCCAGAAGTTACTATTTCATTTGGGAAAGGAATGGAACCAGTGTTGAATAGTGGTGAACAATGCTTAAATCAGTGAAAAACAACTCAGCAGTTACAGTTGAGTCTTACCCAAGCTAGCCTTCACACAGTGAGGTTCCAGGTACCCAGTGATAATTCCCCTGAGACTCCATGATAGAGAGGCCTGGGACCACACCTCACCCACTTGAGTGAGTCAAGTCCTGTAACTACAGACCATGTGGTGTCCCCATGATGCTACGACACCACGTAGTGAATGAGTTGCTACATCATGTGAAGTTCCTCATAACACCATCTGTGAGGGAATTATACGCCATGTGCTGCATCTCATAACACCATCTGTGAGGGAATTATTACACCACATCAGGCCCCTCATACACCATCTGTGAGGGAACTACTACATCATCAGGCCCCTCAAACACCATCTGTGAGGGAATTACTACACATCAGGCCCCTCATAACACCATCTGTGAGGGAACTACTACATCATCAGGCCCCTCATACACCATCTGTGAGGGAACTACTACATCATCAGGCCCCTCGTAACACCATCTGTGAGGGAATTACTACATCATCAGGCCCCTCATACACCATCTGTGAGGTAACTACTACATCATCAGGCCCCTCGTAACACCATCTGTGAGGGAATTACTACACCACGTCAAGCCCCTCATAACACCACCTGTGAGGGAACTAGTTCTCCACGTGATGCCCCTCATAACGCCATCCATGAGGGAGTTACTACACTACGTGTCTGCTGTTCAACACCTCAGCTCACATGATCTACATGTGTAAACAGTAATCTGTATGGTCACTGTATGTTCCTTCACCTATCTCTAATGAAGGCTCTTGTTAAACCACCAATGTATGTAATAAGTCATATATGTCCAATGTATATTTTCAGCCTTCGGGCTGCACACTTTTTCAATAAACCGTTTATTATTATGACACACACACACATACATACAGTGATCCCTCAGTTAATAGGCACAATTCGTTCCAGAAGGTGGGTCATTAACCGAAAAAATCGTTAACCGAAACCATTGTTTCAGTGGCTTTTTGGGGTAATTAGTTCCAGCTCACCGAAAATTGCCTAAAATCAACAAAAAAGGTAGTAAAGTACACTTACTTTGAGGTGTGTATGTAGAAGGCTCCTGGATGATGATGATGATGGAAATTAGAATGGGGGTGGAGGAAAAGGGGGAAGAGAAGGCATTGGGGTGGAAGAGAAGTTACTCCATGGTGCCATTTCACCCATAAAATTTTAGTTCTCTTGGTGTAATTCAAGATTATTTTCTTTAAATCAACACTGCACTGCATTATATATTGTCAATATGTAAAATCAATTTCAAATTGACCAATAATTAGCTTGGAAACACAGAAAAAAGCATTTAGAAGAGAGTCTCAAGCAAGATGTTACCTCAACTGAAAAGACAGTGTGGTGTGTTGACAGGCTGTTTGGCGTGCAAAAAACTAGCTTCCTATACTTCAATTATGTTCAATAATTGTTAAAATGACTAAAAAAATTAATATAAAACTTTTAAAATTATTGAATAGTACAAACTTCTTGATATTTACTAAAATAGTAAGGAATTTAAGCCGTAGAACCAATTACTGCATTGGCGGACTAATACTACAGCTGGTGGACCGCCAAATGCAAGCGAAAATATGTGGAGAGGCGCTCGTTAAAAACTCATTAATCGAGAGATTGCTCGTTAACCGAAGTTAAGAATCTTATGGAAGGTAATTCGTCAACCGAAAACTTGTTAACCGAGGGATCACTGTACGTCCTCAAAGAGTGAGGACAATGTTGCTGTTGTAACACTACCATTCATGCAATCCTCATGAAAATCTGTTGGTTACTGCTATACATTATTTGACACTACCCTGCCCTACTGTATTAACATTCACACTGCACAATTCTTCCTTTATACGCAAGTGCAGTCATCCTTTTCAGCATCATAATTATAAAATAATGACCATGACCCACTAGTCACTAAGTCATATACACTACTGAACTGTATAAGGAAATTATTTTATCAATAAGATTTGGTCATGTAGTTTAACCTAACATTTTTTTTTATAATGTACAATGAATTTTGATTTTGTAAAAAAAAATCAGATTTTCAGATTTGCCCCCACACAGCACAGGGGCTAGTTTATTTGCTACCACTTCATATCCTATACAAGGCAAAGCTCAAAAAAAATAGAGCCCAACAGGTAAGCATGTGGGCGTGAGTACCTGAGCAACCAATGGTTGTTATGTTGTGATGTAGGCAGGACCACGTGGTCCACGCCGCATCGTTCCACATTTTTTTTTTAATTCAAATAAATTTTCCTGAGAATTAAATCATCAATCAGACTGTAGCAAATTTATATAAGGTTTTTGAATCACAATTGTCACTTTTGATGGTATACACCACTGCCCCAGAACCCCTCTAGGGGTACCAGTAGATCACCCAACCTCTGACTATCCAGCACCACCCCCCCCCCCCCCTCCAAAGTGAAAATGCTGCAATATGAAACAGAAATATATGGGCAATCAATACATACCTGAATTTCCCTTTGACGACCCATCCTTACGTGGTTTCTTGGCCAGTGGAGCATCAAAACTTAAACGACGCTTGTTCGGGGAAGTTCTGAAATAAACACAACTTCTAGATAGTCAATGGTCTTCACAAATATCTTATTGTTTACCTGTATGTAACCAAGAATCGTTGTAACGTAAATATATTGATCTATTAATGTGTCCCTGCCATTGAGTTGAATAATAAATATATGTACAGGTAATCCCCGACTGCCTCAACTTACGTCCATTGGTAATCACGACCTGCTCTGACCTTACGACCGCCGCAGTCGTGGCCAAAAATATTTTCAAATAACGTGCGCATTTTCTATACCGAAACGTTTCCGTCCCGGGCGAGAGCGTGGCATGGGTCACCGTGTGGTTACACTCACTCAGTACAGCGCTTAGTTGGTGTTTGACTATCGTATCCTACACTGATCACGCTGTGAACCTTCGTTATTATCGTATTTAATTGACTTTATAATGACTGGAAAGCGTTCAAGTGAGAGTGCTGGTGGTGTTCCAAAAAAAAGGAGACAGGCAAGTACTTTTGAGATGAAAATGAAGATAATAATGCAGCATGAGAATGGTAAAACAGCAGCAACAATCTCACGCGACCTAGGTTTCTCGCACTCGACCATATCCACTATTCTGAAGGACAAGGAACGTATTCGTGATGTAGTGAAAGGAACAACACCTATAAAGGGAACTATAATTTCGAAGAAAAGACAAGGTCCTATTCACGATATGGAAAAATTATTGGTGATATGGATAGAAGACCAGATACAGAAGCGTGTACCTTTAAGCCTTCTAACCTTACAGGCTAAAGCAAGAAGCCTGTTCCAAAGCCTGAAGGAGCAGGCAGGAGATGAATGTCATCAACCTTTACAGGAAGTCATGGGTGGTTTGATAATTTAAAAAACGCTACAGTCTACACAATGTTAAGGTGAGTGGAGAAGCAGCTATTGCCGATGTTGGTGCTTCTGAAGCTTTTAAGGAGGAGTTAGATGAAGTGATTGTGGAAGGGAATTATTTGCCTGAGCAAATATTCAATGTGGATGAGACTGGATTATTGTGGAAGCGCATGCCTGAGCGGACATACATCCACAGAGGCGAAAACAATGCCAGTCACACTGTATCCATTCCTCATTATTTATTCTTTTACTGTACTGTATTTCATTTTAGATTTTTTTTTTTTTATCTATGTCGGACTTACGACCAGTCGGACTTATGACCTGGATTTGGGTCCCTAACCCCGCCGTAAGTCAGGGAGCACATGTACTGTACTTAGAATTGGTGTTTAGAGAGATTTCCCCTAAAAACATAGTAACTGTTAAACAATTTACCGTATATCACGGCCTATAAGGCGGCGGGGTGCATAAGACGCCCCCCCCCAAATTTCCATTTAAAAAGTAGCTTTTGAGCTCTATTTGCTGTATAAGACCAGTACCCCAAATGTGACACTTACCCACTGACTCAGTAGTCCTTTACCAACCATCCTTGGTTTTTTAAAATAAGGCCAATTCACTTCAAGTAATGTCATCAAATTATACCCGCTGGTGTAGTGTAAACACTAGTGACGTCACTGAAGCGTCTGCTATTTACCGGTAACTGGAACTAATGTCGGTATCGAGGAAAATTTTTCCATTTACTTGAAATGGATTTACCGATTTATTTGTTTATTTACTTATAATATACTGTAACATATTAAACACACTGCAAGTATTTTCTTTCATTTCTACGCTTGCTTCACACGAGACGATCGGTGGTGGGAGTGTTCCCTCGTCTCGGTGGTGTGGCTGTGTTCCGACTATTTATACAACAGGTGGTTCAACAGCAACCACCGTATTCTAATTGTGGTGTTTCAAAAGGATTTGAGTGAAAAAGGTTACCGGTATGTACTTACTACATACATTTATTACACAAATATATATATATATATATATATATATATATATATATATATATATATATATATATATATATATATATATATATATACCCGTGTATAGCACGAGTTCTTAAGACCAAATTTTTTGGCAAAAAGTTGGGGGTCGACCTCTATACGGGTAATAGTTTCGTTAGGTTGAAAAATATTTACCAGTAACTACCAGTAAACAATGGAAACGACGCACCAACGCACCACCCGCTGTGAGTGTCGGTACAGTTGCCAGGGCAGATCTCTTGCGTCATCATAGCAAGCCCAAAGTAGCCAAATGCATGGTATGGTATGCACAGGAGGATGTAAAACATAAAGTATACACGTGGGCTAATCGTGATGACATAATATGATGTGAGTCAGATCATCTACACTCAGTTGCCAGTTTCAAAATTTTCCTTTTAAAATTTTAAGTTACCGAGTATTTCTTTTCCCAAATCGTTTTACAATACTGTAGGTAAAACAGTATACTATTGTGCAAACCCCACAGAAAAAAAATTAACAAATGGAGACACCAAAAATGTAAAAAAAAAAAATGCTGTCTGACTTGCAACACTGTTGGTAGGGTCAGGTGGTTCTAACGGTACCTGCCAGGACCCGGTAATCAAATTTATAACAATATCTAACCTCAATTACTGTAGTTTATCTGATGTAGGCAATATGAAGTAAAAAATACCAGTTAAAGTGAGAAATTGGAAGAGAATAAACAAGAATGATGTTGGGCTATTTTTGGTTGGGCTGATGGAGAGAGTACCAGCTGTTTGGTCTTTTTTGGCGGGAGAGTCACGCAAATATCCGTACTGGTATTTGTTTGGTGTGTTCTATATTTTTAAAAATGAATACTTGTAAATTAAAAGTACCGTAACATTGTATTATATAAAAACTTGTCATATTTCTGGAAAATAAGAAGCAAGAAAATAAGAATACACCGGTAAACACAATTTCAACGTACGCTAAAATTAAAAGCTGCTTAAGAAGGGCCGATGCAAAAACAAAGCCTCCGCGACCAGGGCTCTGCCGTATCAGCTAGACGGTACACGTGTTTTTCGAATCGTTTTCAGTTAAAAAACTTTTACATCACAAGTGAATTAGGATAGAATATTATTGTAATATAACAGTTTTTAACTGAAAACCATTCGAAAAGCGATTACGGTAACATCTTTTGAACGAAAGAAAGCGAGTTTTTGTCACGATTTTATCCCACTTTCCACTATAATACGTACGTCATTTCAGCAAAAATATTACATTTCCATATTCTCAGAAATAAATAGTAGTTTTGCTGAAACGTGATGTATTTCAATGTAAATTAGGATAAACTACATGAAAACAAAAGACTTTACCTAACCTTCCGATGTTCAAGATATGTTACTCGTATTTTTAATAGTTTTCGGTTAAAATACTGTTATATTAGTGATATTCTATTCATACTGTGGTTGATATAATACCTTCACGGAAATGTAATATTTTTTGCTGAAATGACATACGTATTACAGTGGAAAGTGGGATAAAATTGTGATGAAAACAATGACTTTGGCTTTCTTTCGTTCAAAAGATGTTACCGTAATCACTTTTCGAATGGTTTAGTTAAAAAACTGTTGTATTATATTACAATAATATCCTAATTGACTTGAATAAATATTACGATACCATATTTCTGAATATTTTCATTAAAATCCATCAAAATCATTTTCTTTGTCATCGTCTGCAGCACCAAACAGCTTCTCCCAGTCCTCTCCTTGAACAGGGCTAGAGGGTACGTGTTTTTCGAATCGTTTTCAATTAAAAAACTGTTACATCACACGTATATTTTACCTAAACTGCGCCTGAATGAATATATTCTCGGAAATAAATAGTAGTTTTGCTGAAACGTGATGTATTTCAATGTAAAATAGGATAAAATACATGACGAAAACAAAAGACTTTACCTAAGCTTCCGATGTTCTTGAGATGTTACTCGTTTTTTTAATAGTTTTCGGTTAAAATTCTGTTATATTACAATGATATTCTATTCATACTGTGCTTGATATAATACATTCACGGGAATGTAATATTTTTGCTGAAATGACGTACGTATTAAAGTGGAAAGTGGGATCAAATCGTGAAGAAAACAATGACTTTCGCTTTTCTTTTATTCAAAAGATGTTACCGTAATCGCTTGTCGAATGGTTTAGTTAAAAAACTGTTGTATTACAATAATATTCCCTCCTAATTGACTTGAATAAATACTTGAATGGAAATATACAATATTTTTGTTGAAACTACCCGCGTTTCAGTGTAAAGTGTCGTGATAATAAATGGTAAACAAGTTTATAGGACGTAGTGTTTCTCTGAAGGTTTTGTTGTTCCTTTACCCTCAAAAACGTGGGTCGACCTATAAACGAGGAATATCATAAATTAACGATTTCTTGGTCATAAAATCGGGGTCGACCTATATACGAAGGGGGGTTATAGACGAGTATATACGGTATATATATATACTATGTACAAAAAATGAATGTTCAATGAATTATTTATGGTGCATGAGGGTACTGGCCACTTCAGACGGGCTATAAATAGCCTTGTTATCTCCCCTCCATCTCACCCCGAGCCAGAAGGAAGCGTCTTGGTAAATAACATGTTTGCTTATTTTCCATTTACTTGAAATAAATTTACCGAATTATTTGTTTATTTATTTATTTGTAATATACTGTAATATATTAAACACACTGTAATTATTTTCTTTAATTTTTGTATTTATTTATAGTTAGTTACTTAAAATAAGGCCAATTCACTTCAAGTAATGGCATCAAATGTTACCAGCTGGTGTAGTGTAAACACTAGTGACGTCACTTAAGCGTCTGTAATTAACCGTCGATAGTTTCAAGAATTAATGCACTCATTTACTGAATATTCTTTGTAAAAAAATAAAATTTAAATCAATTATTTATAGGAGATAAATATTATTATCAGTAAATATACCGATACCCGGTATGCATTACTGACCACCTCCACGGCTAAAAATAGCCCAACTCGCGGTCACTTTCCCTTTTTTCTTGTCTCCTCACTAGCAAATGGGGGGGGGGGGGCGTGTGATGATAGCTGTGTTTATTACAGGGGTATAAATCCCTTTTACGGTATGTTAGACAGGTTTATAATACATTTTTATTATTTTAATATACCGGTAATCTTAATTTGAATCCAGCTTGCCAAACGTAAGTTTCAGTATAAAATAATTACTGGTAGGACTGTGAGTGGCTTACGATGTTTTCATCACCACTCTTGACACACTAAACCACAATATTTAAGAGGTAAGAATTTTAAACTTGGGGGTTTAGACGACCCCCTAACTTTGGGCAGATTTTTTTAATGTTCAAATTTCGTCTTATAGGCCGTGATATACGGTATTGGCCACGCTACCAAACCTCCTCAATTTTCAATCCTACAACTAATAACTTCTTCCTATATCTTCTGTACAAGTTTTCACTCATTATAATGTACACGGAATTCACTTTTTTGGACTCTCTGGGGTGGTCAAGACTGCCCCTCTATTTGTCGGATATATTAAAAAAAAATCCAGAAAATTGTGCATCAGTGGGTGTCACGTGACACATGCCTCAAACCAAGTCCTGCATTCATATGTACAGTATCACCAATGCACTGCACCTTGTTACCTACACTCGTTTACATGAACTTTAAGTAGTTTACTACAAACTTTGAGTTACGATAGCTTCCCCTACCCCATCAATGTCTCATGTCTACAGTAATATTAAGTTTGTAAAGTTAACATTAAGTATAGTTTGTTAGGTGAAAAGAACCACATGCAGTACCTGTATTGTTTAAGTTGGAAATAGAAAATGATTACTATCCAGTTTAAAATTTAAGTGCCAAACAATTAACAAACTCTTGGTGGCGACACACTGGCACTTTACTCCCAACACATTGGGCGTTTTTGCTGGCCACTAGCCTCACAGCAAAGCAACAACAGGATTTTACCCGTTGCAAGAACTAGACAACGGTTTAGCGGCAAGCTTTGTTGACCGGATGAGTGATGAAATGAGCTTCATATCAGGTGCTGAATATTCAAGTAAAAATTTTATTAAATCGTGAAACAACACTAATTTAAAATATAACACATAAAACAGTGAAATGTTTCATTTATTCAGCACTTTAAATCATTATTCAGGGTCTCAGACCAGCCAGCCGTTGCCACTTGTACACTAACTTCACGATGGCTTTCCAGCACCCAAACATAGCCTCTCTTCATCTTCAAGGAAGATTATATGGAGTTGTGAAACAGCACAAAACCTCCCAGTGTGATGAAAACATCTTGTTTTGATGGCTAGACCGTGTTGAGCCGCACAGTTGGGAGGAAAAGTGCCCAGCGTGCAGTCGCCTTAAATTGTACCTGAACAGCATAAGTGCACCTTCTACTTCCACCTTTATCAGTTTTATATGTTTTGCTCTGTTTAACTTATAAATAATGGCTAGCATTTTATGTAGAGTATGTATTCTCTTATAATGGGGACACTATACAGTGTCTCATCAGATTCTATATAGGCCTACTGAGAGCTCCTAAGTAAAAGAGATGAGACCATGTACAGTATAAACGTGCTTGGGGGGGGGGGGGGGGTTACTTGCCATTGCCACATTCTTCAGTTTGTTCTTATCTATAAATTATTAGTATATTCTCTTATGATCAGCCTGTTATGGTTAAGTCAGCTCAGTGGAATCTTCAGTCAGGTCAGATCACGTGGATCGCAAGTAAGGTCAAGTCACATACTGTACAGTATTACCCCGCCTAACGCGGTTTCACTTAACGCATTTTTTCATATACGCTATTTTTAGATTTGCCCCACCCGCCACCCTGCCTGACTGCCTGTTTTAGGTCATAAAATTCATACAAATTACCCGGCCAGAATATAATTTACATTGCTGGAATTCTTACAATATGATGATCATTTTGAATATAAACATCATAGATTTTGCATTCGACATACAAATTTTAGATATAATGTTTATTCTGAGTAAATATGTTATTTTTTGTGCAAAATATATGACATTTGTATTCAAAATATTCCTGGTCTTACAAGGAATCCAGCAATGTCAATTATATTATCCTAACTTTAGTTTGAGGTATTATTTATTACTAAAAAGTTAAATATTCTGGTTTTCCCACACATCTCCTTGGGACAGTTGGTGGGGGGGAGGGAGGGACCGACCGACCATCTGTTACCCTGTGAAGAATATTCTTTTCTTTTTTTATTAACTGAAGATATTTGTTTTAGCTCATAAAATTCATACAAATTACCCGGTCAGAATATAATTTACATTGCTGGAATTCTTATAATTTGATGATCATTTTGAATATAAACATCATAGATTTTGCATTAGACATACAAATTTTAGATGTAATGTTTACTCTGAGTAGATATGTTCTCTTTTGTGCAAAATATATGACATTTATATTCAAAATATTCCTGGTCTTACAAGGAATCCAGCAATGTCAATTGTATTATCTTAACTTTAGTTTGAGGTATTATTTATTAAAATTTAGTGGTTTTCCCCCAAAAATTTCTCAGAGAGGGAAGAGCCAGCAGTGTTGTGTGAGAAGAGGGGGAGGGAGTCGAGTCCATTATTTGAATGAACATTAACTTGGCGACTGTACTTCTCTATTTCTCTTAAGTATTAATTGTGTGCATGTACCATCATAAAATTAAGATGTTATTTTTACTACAACATAGTTATGTGTCGTCAAAAAGTGGAGTTTGGGGGTCGGGCCCGTTTCTATTGGAATTAATCCCATATGTTCTGTTGTTCACTTAACGCGGTACCCTCTGGGTTTTATTGACCGCGTTAAGTGGGGTACAACTGTACTTGTAAACCACACGAATTAAAGCACCAAACGACTTTACATATACTGTACTATATTCCTGGGAGCTAATAGAAAGCTTCATCCCACTTGCCTTAACCATTTTACATAAACTAAACTGGAATGAATAAGGTTAATTTTGTGATTGAAAAATAATGGAAAAGAATAGACAGGTAAAAAAAAACTGCACTGATCCACAAAGTTGGTATGCAGTTCACTTCCCAGCGCAGGTCACTGATCCACATCAGGGCCTGGGGGATGAAAATGTAATACGGTAGTAACAGTAACAGTAATAATAATAATAATAATAATAATAATAATAATAATAATAATAATAACAACAACAATAATAATAATAATAATAAACCATAAAGAAATACAAAAAAAAATAAAAAAAATAAAAAAGTGAGAAACAATATAAATGTTGTGATTTCAATAGTAAGAGAAACAATTAAGACCCTGCAATTGTGTAAATGAGGCAGAAAGCCAGATCTGCAGCCTGGGGCTTGGTCACAATTTTTGTGATAAGAACATAAAATCATAAGAAAATAAGGAGTCCGCAATAGGCCGGTTGGCCTGTGCATGGCAGCTCCTGTCTTGAGTTACTACCACTCTCTATCATCCATGAATCTATCTAGCCTCCTTTTGAAACTTTCCAGCATTCCAGCACTTACTACAAAGTTGCTAAGCTTGTTCCACTCGTCCACCACCCTATTTGTAAACCAGTTTCTTCCTATCTCCCTCCTAAACTTAAACTTATCCAACTTAAATCCGTTGTTCCGAGTCCTATCCTGCTCAGATATTATAAGAACTTTATCTATATCACCTTTATTGATTCCTTTCACCCACTTAAATACTTCTATCATACCTCCCCGCACTCTTCGTCTTTCTAGGGAATGCAAGTTTAATTTCTTTAACCTATCCTGATATGGAAGGTTTCTAAGTCCCGGAATCATTTCCGTCATTCTTTGCTGCACCGACTCTAGTAAATTCATATCCATTCTATAATAAGGGCACCAGAACTGAACCGCATAATCGAGGTGCGGCCTGACTAGAGCAAGATATAGTTGCAATAAGACCTCTGCCCTCTTATTACTTACACTTCTAGATATAAAACCCAATACTCTGTTTGCCTTATTTCGAACATTAACGCACTGTTTTTTAGGCCGTAGGTCCGGGCGTACAAGTACCCCTAGGTCTCTTTCACAAGTCGACTTCTCTAGGTTGATGTTGTTAAGGCTGTATACATTGACAGTATTTGTTCTTCCAATATTAAGTACACTGCACATGCTGGTGTTGGATTTCATTTGCCATTTTTCAGACCACCCCTGCAGTTTATTTAGATCCTCCTGTAATGAATTTGCATCCTGCCCTTAATTAATCTGCCGCCCTATATTGGTGTCATCCGCAAACTTGCTTATGTCACTGCTGATCCCAGTATCTACATCGTTTATGTAGATTATGAACAAGAGTGGGCCTAGTACTGACCCCTAGGGAACCCCACTGGTTACACGACCCCACTCAGATTTAACACCATCTACGCTGACCCTCTGTGTTCTATCAGTGAGCCATGATTTTATCCAATATAAAACTTTCCCCTCGATACCATGAGCCTTAACTTTTTTCAGAAGCCTCCGATGCAATACTCTGTCAAATGCTTTGCTAAAGTCTAAGTAAATAACACCGTAATTTTCGTCATTATCTACTACCTCGAAGACTTTCCTAAAAAACGTCAGCAGATTTGTTAGACAAGATTTTCCCTTTGTAAACCCATGTTGAGAGTCGTAGATTAATTTGCTTTTCTCTAAATGCGATCGGATGTTATCTGCTATAATTGATTCAAGAAATTTCCCCACTACTGACGTCAAACTAATCGGCCGGTAATTTGACGCTGATGGTCTGTCTCCCTTTTTGAATATGGGTACTACATTTGCCTGTTTCCACAAGTCTGACACAACTCCGGTGTCTAATGATTTTGTAAATAAGTTTACGAGGGGTACGCTAATCTATTCCCTACACTCTTTCAAGACTCGAGGGAAAATTTCATACGGCCCTGGGGATTTTGTCTTCTTTAGTTTATTTATCTTCTTAAGAACATCCTCTTATCTGAAAGTGATATTCTTTAATTTCTCTTCTTCCTTTCCCTTAAATATCAGTTCCACCTCTGGAATTTCATCGTGAATTTCTTCTGTGAAAACTGATAAGAAGTAGCTGTTCAATGCTTTGCTTATTTCTTCACTGCCATTTATCACTTCTCCCCTCCCTGACTTTAAAGGCCCAACTTTGTCCATGACCTTTGTTCTATATACAGTAAACCCCCGCTTTACGCAGTTTCACTTTACGCGTTTCCAAGTTTACGCTGTACCCTGCCGAAACCAGAATGCTCACTTTCCACGGTGTGTGTACCCTTTTACGCGGAGAGCAGCGCGAGCAGCGTGTGCACAAGGTCGCCCAGTCATCAAAACATTACCAAGTTCTTCACCCGCCACCCACCACAGCCGGCCCAAGTCAGTGATAGTGAGGATATGGACTTATATGGACTTTGAGGGGTTTGACAAAAAGGCCCTGCAAGCCTCTGTGGTGGATAGTGATACAAGTGATACAGGTGAGGGCCAATAATCTGCCCTCTGCCTCGGAACCAACCCCCCATCCCCGTGTGCCCAGCCATCTTTTCTACTAATGTAAGTGTTAAAAAACCTAATATTATTGATATTTCTCTTAATTATTGTGTGTGCATACCATCATTAAATTAAGAAGTTATTTTTACTACAACGTAGGTATTGTGTCTGAAAAAGTGGAGTTTGGGGGTCGGCCCGGTCTCTATTTCAATTAATCCCATATGTTATGTTGTTCACTTTACGCGTTTCTCACTTTACGCGGGCCGCCATGGTTTCAATTGACCGCGTAAAGTGAGGGTTCACAGTACCTGGAAAAATCCCTTGGGATTCACCTTGGATTCTCTTGCTATTTTGATTTCATAGTCTCTCTTTGCTTTCCTTACATTTTTCTTAACATTCCTAGATAGTTCATTATACCTATTTCTGAGCTGCTCCTTCCCTCCCTTTAATTTCTTATATATTTCTTTCTTTATTCCTATGTCATGTTCAGAGAGACCTGACAGTTGTAGCATTAGTAAATATGACAAATTTTGTGACAAAAGGTACCGGTATGGCCAGCATAAGGACAGAACCAGACAATGTGATGTAGTCGTGGCCAGAATTAGGCTAGGATACAGACACATCTGGCAAGTTAGTAACGCTGTACCCATACCGGAACACTCAGCATGTAAACTTTGTGATAAACCTTTAAAGCATACACTTGAACACTATATTATTGAATGTGACACTGTCAAAGACTTCAGGCCACCTGACTTACTGTATCTTGAACTATGTAATTACTTCATTGAATCAGGTGTGCTTGAGGACATTCTTGCTGTTTATCCCAAATTTGCTAGCCCACACTGATTAGTCTTCAACTAGAATATGACTCCAATGTATGTGATCCACTGACCCATATATGCTGCTGGTGAATGTGATGTATTTCCTTCTTTGTGTACGAACCTCTGTCCTGCGTGGCAGTGAACAGTGGCATTACCCACATGAATCTGACCTATATATAGTGTCAATGAATATGATGCATTCTTTGTGTACGAACCTCTGTCCTGTATGGCAGTGAAAAGTGACATTACCCACATGAATCTGACCGACGTATATGTATGTATGTGTGCGTGTGTGCATGTATATGTACGTGTACATGTATATGTGTATGTATATACGCATATGTATGTATATGTGTGTGTGTGTGTGTTTACATATATGTATATGTACTGTCAATGAATATGATGCAAATCTTTGTGTACGAACCTCTGTCCTGCATGGCAGTGAACAGTGACATTATCCATATGAATCTGACCTCTATACATTTATAGTTGTTAATGAATATGATGTATTTCTTTGTGTATGAACCTCTGTCCTGCGTGACAGTGAGAAGTGATACCACCCTCAGTGTCAAGACCTGACTGAATTACTCAGAATAGGCAAACTGTACTACAAGCTCTGCCAATAAATTTGTTAAACTAAAAAAAAACTGTATGGTATATTTTGTTCTTGTGCTTTATGTAGTACACTAGTGAATATATTGTAGTCATGATCAATTGTTCTGTCATCTATGACCTCACCCCTTCCTATTGGTGACTGACGTGACTGTTCCCAGGTGACCTCACCAAGGTACCTTCTTAACCCCTGATAATCCGCCAACCGAAAGTCTGGGACTCAGACCATATTGTCATTGTTTTTTGTTTCCCAATTTAGGGTGAACCTGATTTCTTTGTGATCATTGTTACCTAGTTCTTCCCCTACTGTGATATCTCCAATAATATTTTCTTTATTTGTAAATACTAGGTCTAATATATTGTCACCTCTAGAAGGTTCTGTAATTAGTCGTTTCAAAAAATTGTCCTGTACTGCGTCTAGGAAGTCTTCAGATTCATAGTCACCTACAATGTTGTCACAGTCAATATTTCTGAAGGGTCTACCATCAGACAACACATTATGCACTTACTTGAGGTAATGCTGAATGACATCAACTAATGAAGGTGCCCCATCTGGTAATTGTGGTAGCTCTACCTGAAAGTGGAAATTATTTTTCATTACAGTTATTGTACTGGGGATGATATACTGTCTGCAGATTAACTGTAAAATCTTATTTTCTTGGGAAGTTCATAGTCATGCACCCCCAATTAAGGTGTAAGCAGTTTTTGGGACTAGGGCAGTCAATTATCCTTTATTTTGCATATAAAGGGGTGATTTATAATCTCTCACACAACTACCATCCTTGAATGGATGGACTGTTGTCCATCCATTCAAGGATGGTTGCTTCCTAAAGGCAATGTTTTATAAATTCAGTAAACATCTACAGTATTTAGTACTGATAGTTCTCTTGGTGCCAGTGCTAATCTTCCAAATTGGATTTATTTCCAGGTTTGCTGGCAATCTCAGGGAGCAGTAACCTTTCTTTGCCAGCTAAAATGGCACTCATATGTCATATACTACCCAGTTCCCACTCTGTAAAAATAGAATTTCAGATCAATATCCCAATTTTAGTTTAAAGCTGGCCAAGCAACAATTACTGATTAGAGCTAGCTAGAGAGTAGATGGTAAACTACCAAAACTCGAAGGACTAGGTAGACATCCACCCCACAGATCTATTGAATGGACAGGGAAAACTTGAGCTGGAAGTATTCAGGGACCCTAAGATACTGGACATCTTATTTTCTGCATCCATTGAATTAAGCTATAGCTTAACTTATAAACCAAATACATCAGCCTCAAGAAATTAAAAAATTTACAGTGATTTTTTATTTTAGAGGCGATCTAAATTAATTATGTATTCTATACCCTGTGTATCCTGCTGAAAAATAAAAATAAAAAATAACGGGAAATCTCAGCTGAAAATGTTTTAAATCAATCACTGTGCACTTTTCCAGCTACAGTCAGAGCCAGTACTCATTCAAAGTCAATGACACTTCCTCTTACTCAAACAATTCCCCCAAGTTTACCACTAGCATCATTTACCAAGATGTCTAAATGTTCAGCTGCTACTTCTCCTTTCAAGTGAAAAAATAAAATAAAATCATAATTTACAAGATGACGTTAAAATTTTGGTTGAACATGACCAGGAATTGTATCAGTTGAGACACGTTGAAATGGCAAAAGACTTCCTTTAAAAGAAAACTGAAACTACAGTACTGTGAACCAGTTCCTTCCTATCTCCCTCCTAAACTTATCCAACTTAAATCGGTTGCTACAAGTCCTATCCTGCTCGGATATTATAAGAACTTTATCGACTGTATATCTCCTTTATTGAATCCTTTCACCCACTTAAATACTTCTATCATACCTCCCCGCACTCTCCGTCTTTCTAGGGAATGCAAGTTTAGTTTCTTTAATCTATCTTGATAGGGAAGGTTTCTAAGTCCCAGAATCATTTTTGTCATTCTTCGTTGCACCGACTCCAGTGATTTAATATCCATTCTATAATATGGGCACCAGAACTGAACTGCATAATCAAGGTGCAGCCTGACTAGCGCAAGATATAATTGCAATATGACCTCTGCACTCTTATTACTTACACTTCCAGATATAAAACCTAATACTCTGTTTGCCTTATTTCGAACATTAACGCACTGTTTTCTAAGCCGTAGGTCCGGGCTTAAAAGTACCCCTACGTCTCTTTCACAAGTCGCCTTCTCTAGGTTGTTGTTAAGGCTGTATACATTGACAGTATTTGTTCTTCTAATTAAGTACACTGCACTTGCTGGTGTTGAATTTCATTTGCCACTTTTCTGACCACTCCTGCAGTTTATTTAAATCCTCCTGTAGTGCATTTGCATCCTGCCCTGAATTAATCTGCCGCCCTATTTTGGTGCCATCTGTAAACTTGCTTATGTCACTGCTGATCCCAGCATCTACATCGTTTATGTAGATTATGAACAAGAGTGGAACCAGTATTGACCCCTGGAGAACCCCACTAATTACACAGCCCCACTCAGATTTAAAACCATCTATGCTCACCCTCTGTATTCTATTGGTGAGCCATGATTTTATTCAATTTAAAACTTTCCCTTCGATACCATGAGCCTTAACTTTTCTCAGAAGCCTCTGATGCGGTAATCTGTCAAATGCTTTAATAATGTCTAAGTACAAGGTAAGTAACATCGTAATTTTCGTCATTATCTACTACCTTAGACTTTTCTAAAAACGTCAGCAGATTTGTTCAACAAGATTTTCCCTTTGTAAATCCATTTTGTGTCATAGATTAATTTGTTTTTCTCTAAATGCGCTCGGACGCCATTTGCTATAATCGATTGAAGAAATTTCCCCACTACTGACATCAAACTAATTGGCTGGTAATTTGACGCTGATGCTCTGTCTCCCTTTTTGAATATGACTACTACACGTAATTTTAATGCCATAACATCAGTGTTCGCCGTGTTCTTACCCTTAATTTCCTTCATCTTTCATGCCCTACCTACTAACAAGGAATTTAAGATCCTAGGATAGAGTAAATAAAAAATGCTAAAAAGTACCCAAAAAATGTAATGGCAAGTTGTGGTTTCTTTTAATATACTTAAAATCATCTAAACCGTAAGTACAGCGGTCCCTCGGTTAACGAACACAATTCGTTCCACAGAGTCGTTCGTTAACCGAAAATTTTGTTAACCGAATCCATTATTTCAATGGAATATTGGGTAACTGGTTCCAGTTCACAGAAAAGTGTATATATATATATATATATATATATATATATATATATATATATATATATATATATATATATATATATATATATATATATATATATATATATATATATATATATATACACAGTGGGGTATGCTATAACGAACGGATCCTACTACGAATATTCCTATAACGAATGGTTTTACCTATAAAATTGAGAATGCTATAACGAACGAAACTCCTACAACGAACATTATTTAATTTTTTTTTTAATTTATTGTTTTTTTATTACAAATATTAATGATATTCTTTATTTCAGGGGTTTAGATGCATATTTATGCACTTTTTTACAATTTTTACAATTTTATATTATATTTTTCAGTGTTAAGTGGTTGTATTTGGGGGCCTGGAACGGATTAATCCTATAACAACGAATGCTATAACGAACAAGGTTCTAGAACCAATTAGATTCGTTATAGCATACCCCACTATATATATATATATATATATATATATATATATATATATATATATATATATATATATATATATATATATATATATATATATATATATACTCTTACTCTTAAATCACTACTGTAATGTGATACAGGTGGTTAATTTTTATCTCTTGTACAAAATATATGACGTTTATATTCCAATTATTCGCTGTCTTGCAAGGATTCCAGCAATGCAAATTATAATCTCTTAACTTTAGTCTGAGATATTATATAAGATAAAAACTTTAAGACTAAAACCCTGGCTGGGCAGATGGGGGAGAGGAGAGGGAGGGAGCGGGAGGTGAGGTAATATGTTTGACAGTTGGTGCCCAAAGTCTAATGTGTTTTTATTTATAAGTCCTTAAGTGACTAAGCTTCTCTCTTATAAAATGCCAGTGAAATGACCTGGGAGAATATAATTTACATTGCTGGGATTCTTGTAAGATAGTGATTAATTTGAATATAAACAAGCTATAATTTGCAATAGACTTAACAATTTTAGTACAGGTTGTACCTCTCTAGTCCGGCATTCTGTGGTCCGGAAACCCCCGTGGTCCGGAACGATTTTAGTTTGTCCAATAGGCAGGTTGTTTTTTGTTTTTTTTTTGTTTTTTTTTTTTTCTGAATTATTATTATTATTACAGGAGTATTAAATTTTTGCCCCTCAGGTCCTAATGTGGGTCAGTGACCTATGCCCGGGTGGGCTAATCCCCTTAAAAAAAAAAAGCCGCGGGAAATTAAGGTTTGTTTACATCTGGCAGTTCAGCTGCTCTCTCTCTCTCTCTGCCTGCTTGTCTATACAGAGTACAACATTTAACCCTTCAATATATATGAGCAGTAAATAAGTGTTGCTTTCATATTCTTATGTGGAGTAATGAAGATATGTTTTCACATGTGCGCACTTACATACTAGCAGTCTCACTTTTTTTTTTACCATTAATGGTTAGCTACTTATATTGTTCCATTTATTAACATTAAATAACATTACAGGTACTTCAAGCAACCATATTCATTTTTTACATTAATTTTACTACAGCTAAACTCAGGGTCTTATTTTCTTCAGTTTTATATGTAGAACCAATCAGTCACTGGTTTCGTAAGCTTTAACATAAACAATGCCGGCAGCCGTCTCGTCTCCTCTAATATTCCACGTATTATTAATAAATTGTATTGTTAACTTTGCACACACGTACATTAATTCAATAAAAACAAATTCAGAAACATTAATTAAAATATATATGAACAGTAAATAAGTGTTGCTTTCATATTCTTATGTAAAGTAATGACGATATGTTTTCACGTGTGCACACTTACATACGCGATCTCTCTTTTTTCTTTACCATTATCGTTAGCTACTTCTATTGTTCCATTTATTAACATTAAATAACATTACTTAAAACAACCATATTAATTTTACTACAGCTACAATAAAGGTCTTATTTTCTTCAGTTTTATATGTAGAACCAGTCAGTCACTGGTTTTGTAATCAATGAAAACAATGCTGTGTCATTTCCTCGTGTGTTTTAATATTCTACGTATTATTAATGAATTTTATTGCTCAATTTGCACACATAAACATTAATTCAATAAAAAAGACATTCAGTAATAAACAATAATGAATCTTTTGTACATAAGAGAAATGACGCTGTTTACACGATAATGCACGTCGTCTGCACGTTGGCGGGCCGTTCAAACCCGTCGAAATTCAAGTTTCCGCCGTCAAAATTTTTATTTATTTATTTTTTGTTCCAATCAAATACGTTAAGAATTAAAAACCCGCGAAATTTGAGAAGCTACTATACGACATTTAACCCCTCAATATGTCTTCAAAGAGACCATGACGCAGAGAAAGTGGTGCTAGTGCTTCCAGGCATAAGCACAAGTCACTATCTATCCAGGAAAAGGGTGAATTTCCATGGTCCGGCACCGGTCAGGTCCCGAGGTTGCCTGACTAGAGGTACAACCTGTACCATAATCACTTTAGTACATGTACAGTACAGGTTTGCACTAAGTTCATTTATTTCTTTTACGTTTCTTTTAGTATGGTGTGTGCATGTAAATGGATGAAAATAAATGAAGAAATTTATGTAAATCTACCCAAAAATACAGTTGAAAAACTTTACATTATAAAATGTACTAACTACTGTACACTAATGTATACCACAATTTTTATCTCTTGTGCAAAATATATGACGTTTATATTCAAATTATTCGCTGTCTTGCAAGGATTCCAGCAATACAAATTATATTCTCCTAACTTTAGTCTGTGATATTATATAAGATAAAAACTTAAAGCCTACTGTGTATAACCACCAAACTTTTGCTGGAAGGGGGTGGGAGGGGTGATAGTGACATGTTTGACAGTTAGTGTGAAGGTCTAGTGAAGCATTTATTTGTTTATTTATGTCTTTTAGATTGAGTTTTTGTTTTCTGCTTATAAAATTTCATAGAAGTGACCGGGAAGAATATAATTTACTTTGCTGGAATTCTTATAAGATAATGATTAATTTGAATGTAAACATGCAATAGTTTGCACTAGACTAAAATTTTAGTATTCATTTTGCACAAATATTAAAGAGCACAATTTTCTTGATATTTACTCCACTGGAAACGAATGTAAACATAGAACAGATTACTGAATTGGCAGACTAGCCCATAAGCTGATGCTCACAACAAAATGTGATGTTCATAAGGATTTCGTTAATCGAATTTTTTTTCATTAACCGAATTGAAGATTCTTATGAAAGGTAATTCGTTAACCGAAATTTCGTTAACGGAGGCGTTCGTTAACCGAGGGACCACTGTATAGCGAAAATAAAAAAAACAACTTCTAATGTTAGCAGCTTCGTAAACATTTACAAAAAAAAAATTGCACAAACTATGAATGTCCATTACCAAATAGTTAAAATGTGTAGTGAATTTACGGAATTCTATGGGTGCTGTAAACTGCATCATTATCACTTTAAACCCATTCATTATCAATGAAAAACAGCAATAGTCCCAATCAAAGCAATTTAAGGTTAAATTTCAGTCATGCACCGGTCTTTCTCTCGCTGTTATTATCATGTTTGGTATTATTGCGTTTTCACATTCCACATTCCTGCCACTAATCTATTATCATATTCTAATAAGACGTCTAATTATAAGATCATTTTCATCTACTACATTACTGTCGCAAATGTATAATAAGAGAAAGCATATCCAAAATTTTCTCTATTTTCTTCCATTAATCTTCCGCCATTATCGCCTACCTCACCTCCCACACTGCGTGTCTCCTTCATAAATCACCACGCGCATGTGTTCTCGTACACGTCACGCGACCAATCAAAAGCGGGGGTTTTTTTGCAAACAATTAAAATGATTTTTGGTTTAATTCGCGGTATTTATGGTCCAAGCAAATTCGATTTTTATTTTGGGTCTCATATTTCCAAATTCATATTCATTTCCGACCTTGGAAGTCTGTGATGGGTGTCACTTAAATTATATGGAGCCGATTGCGAGTTCTTCCAACCTCAGTAAAGTGTTCTAAGTGCAAGACTGAATGTAAGACCAACATATGTGACGTCGTGTAAGAATCTCAGAATCCAACAACGAACAAGAACCAGGCCAATAAGGTAAGAAATAGGCAATTCCATCATATGGGGAGTCGGTTAGGTTTAGTTTTTGTTTTCCTGGGGTTTTTTTGTATTTCTTATTCACTTAGCCATTATTTTTTTCGGAAAACGTCCCACGGAAAAAAATCGATAAAAAAACAGCCAATTTCCGACGGAAATGAAGGTCATATTCGGTCTAAACACACACAGATAAACTAAAAAAAAATATATTTTATACTTTCTAACAGAGTCGGGTGTGCAAGTGCAAATTTACCATTTGTTTTTTGTAATGTTTAAACAATTCTAAGACCTTTTTCTATATCTCAGCAGGAAATTAAGAAAACCGAGATATTAATTTTTCTATATTATTAGATTTGGTCAGTCAAAAGTGTCGCCATTTGTTGTTTACATATCAGAGAAGGTCTGACCACCCATCACGCAGTGCTCCTTACCTCCGAGTAGGCTTCATAAGCGTCTACAGCACATGTGTGGGGGGTGGTGTGGGAGTTTCTTATTGGCTATAGCGATAAGAGACTTCTAATTGGGCAAGAGTTTTTGTCTTGGCCAATGAACAATGCGTGGGTGCATCGGGAGCGGAGTTTTGACTTTTCATTACCAGAATAACCAGATATGGCTGAAGAGGTGGAAAGAGCTGTGCTTACATTGTGATAGATTATTTTATGTAAATTACAGTTTCATCAGTAAAATAGTGTTAGTTTAGATTAGGTCAGGTTAGGCTTGGTTTTGTTGGTTTGTTGATTTTTTTATTTGTGTGATTTACTCGAAAAATTAAATACATTTTCGTTAAGATTGATGGGTAGGGTGGGGGTCTCAAAAACTATTGATTTCCGGCTGAAATGAATATCAAATTCATTCGAAACTCGTCAAATAACATCGGTAAAACATTTTTAATATCCAAACAAAGCCCTGTGCATTAGTGAAAATTTACCCATATTTTTAATATCCAAACAAAGACCGGTGCATTAGTGAAAATTTACCCATATTTTTAATACCCAAAAAAAGACTGGTGCACAAGTGAAATTTGACCCAATTTAATATTCTAGACACTCTTGTTAGGTAGGTACATAATGCAGACCTGTCTTTAAATATCACCCATTATTGAGTATCTCTAAAAATGTTCACACTTTATTTAAGGAAATGCATCATTATAAAATGTCCAACCATATCTACAATAACATTAGAAACCGGTCCGACTAATTACCCAAATGTAGCCAAAATGAAGTCAAATAATGGTCCTACATGAATAAATCGGACTGCTAATCACTTCTCGACTAGTATTTGGTGTCAGAAAGTCACAAAAAATTGGAAAACTTACTTTAATCTGAGTTAATAGATCGCGTGCATGTACCGGGGGAGCGAGGAATTACCCAAATGTACCCGCAATGAAGTCAAATGATGGTTGTACAAGCGCAATTCGGGCTGTGAATCACTTCTCGATTATTATTTGGTGTCATAAAGTCAAAAAGAATTGGTAAACTTAGTTTAATCTGAGTTGTGTTGTGTTAGGTTAGGTATAGGCACTTGATCTATTAACTCATATTATATTAAGTTTACCAATTTTTTGTGACTTTGTGACACCAAATACTAGACGAAAAGTGATTGGCAGTCCGATTTATTCATCTAGAACCATTATTTGACTTCATTGCGACTACATTTGGGTACATTTGGGTAATTCCTCGCTCCCTCGGTACATGCACGCGATCTATTAACTCAGATTAAAGTAAGTTTTCCAATTTTTTGTGACTTTCTGACACCAAATACTAGTCAAGAAGTGATTGGCAGTCCGATTTATTCATCTAGGACCATTATTTGACTTCATTCCGGCTATATTTGGCTACATTTGGGTAATTAGTCAGACCCTTAGAAACTAAGTATAATTTCAACAAGAATTTGATTAAAACAATTAAATAAATAAATATATAAATATATATATATATATATATATATATATATATATAAATATATATATATTTATATATATTATATATATATATATATATATATATATATATATAAAATATAATATATATATACATATATATATATATATATATATAAATATAAATATATATATACATATATATATATATATATATATATATATATATATATATATATTATATATATATATATATATTTATATATATATAAATATATATATATAAATATATATATTTATATATATATATATATATTTATATATATATATATATATATATATATATAAAATATAAATATATATATACATATATATATATATATATATATATATATATGCTATAATACTAGATATATATAAAACATAAGTTAATATCTATATACATATATATACTACTATATGTATCAGAATATCGTATATATGTATATATATATATATACAATACTGATATATACATATATATTTATATTTATATATATATATGTATATATATATATATATATACATATATATATATAAATATAAATATAAATATTTATATAAATATATAAATATATAAATATATATATAAATATATATATAAATATATTAATATATACCTAGATCACGCACCTACAGTGATTTACTTGCATATATATACATATATATCATCTGCGGCAAACAATCCTTTAGTATCCCTGTTTCCGGGAGTTTGCCAGTTACAAATTCGGTCATGATAATGTAACAAACATAATAATCAACCAGTACATGTAGAACGAGGGTACCGGCACATGCTCCTGCTGTGCACCCCACGTGTGTGTACACTTGGCTATAGACAGCTCCCACCTCTACTATGTCTACTTAAATAAATACCTGTATTTCTTCCTTTCTAAAGCAATAAACACCAGTACTACTCACTATTCCAAGCCTTTTTGACGCTGTTATTCCTAGTTTCTGGTTTTCTTCGGTCAAAAAACCGCACACCAACGCCTTAGCTATCGTTCCTGCGTCCTCCATGATGTCTGTTGTGGTGAAGCAAAGGTAGAAGACTCGTTCTTGAGGCGCCCGGCAGCCTACGTTGTGTAGTGTAGGCCCGCACGCTAGCCCGCCAAGCGCCACCCCCAAAGACTCCCCAACATACAAAAAAGTCCCCCCCCCTACCCCACCCAACCCGCAAGGCTGTCTCTACACCACACTATCACAAAGTAAATTTCAACAGAATGTAAGTCTTCTAGGGTCAAAGATGCGCATTGATAAACATTTCTCAACAGTAAAACTGAGTTGGCAAGTTAAAGCCAATGATACTTTATAATATCCTTAATTTTAAATTGCATCATAGCACTTGTAGTACACTTGTTCACCCCATTCAGTCTAGGCTAGAGAGAGTTAGGCGACCACACACTATCAAATATGTTTGTCAAACATTATGTTTGATCATACATCATACTGTAGCGTATTGTATGTGGCCAGTTGTCAAATTCTCTTTGCGTGTCTATTATCTCTTTGTTTGGGCTCTCATACGTACGTTCATGTAAGGTATCTCACACTCAGGATGGAGGTAGAATAGTGTGGGGTACGTGTTATTGGCTCACACTCAGGATGGGTTGGAGAAAGGAAACTCACAATGTGCTCTCTGTATACATATTGTATTGGATGTACAATGCAGCTTGGTGCTGGGAAGGCAGCATGGTTACAAGCGTTGAGTAGAGAGAGCTGGTTGGTGTGGGTGCTCAGAGGAGGACCAGCTTGTTGGTCGCCGGCTGGAGTGGAACCCGCCAGGCAGGAGCGGAGGAGGTGTTGCTTGCTGGTGGCTGTAGGTAGAAAAACAGAGGTCACAGCCAGGTGAGGTCTTATATAGCGGGGGTAGGCGTGACTTGATTGTAGACCTCTGCTTTGTTCGGGGGCGCTGGTTATCTGACCTTGCCCATGAGGCGTACGCTGGGGAATTCGAGGGTCGGCTAGTCAGCGACAAACAGCTTTTGTAGGGGAGGAATCCACTACAATACAACCCCCCTTCCCTCCAGGCGGTGTAGGAGACTTGTTGTCTGCAGGGTTGCATCCCACGTGTAAGGCAGAACGGGCGGTGCAGGAGACTTGTTGTCGGCAGGGTTGTGTGCCACATGTGAGACTTAACGGCGAGGGCGTGGATGAGCCGGCCTCTAGGGGAGACCACTCTGTCTAGACACACGAGATCTGTGGGAGAAGAGAGGAAGGAGGAAGGTTGTGGAGGCGATGAATGTTGTGCTTCCCTCGTGGCAGGTACAGAGTCTTCAGATGCGCCTGCTGGGGTGTGTGGGTCTGGGTCAGGAGCAGGGGCTGCGTCAGGAAGAGGGTCCATGACAGCAGCAGGGTGCATGACAGCAGCAGGGTCCACGACAGCAGCAGGGTGCAGGACAGTAGCAGGGAGTACCTGAGGGAGAGAAAAAAAAAGGTGTGTGGGGCCGCATCAGGCACATGGGCCGCGTCGGGAGCAGGGGCTGCCAGGCAGGAGCGGAGGAGGGTCCACGTCAGGAGGAGGGTTCAGGACAGTGGCAGGGGGTACTGCTGGGCCGGGGGCAGCGTCTGAGGCAGGACGGGTGTGAAGAATGCTGGATATACAACGAGAGAGAGTGTCAGCGATCTTGTTGTGGCTGTCTTTAATGTGTTGGATGTCGCTGGTGAACTCCGAGATGTAAGCCAAGTGGCGATGGACACGATGTGTATGTGACTGGGAGGCTGAAGCGAAGGCGTGGACGAGGGGCTTGTGATTGGTGAAGATGGTGAATTGACGGGCCTCAAGGAAGTGCTGGAAATGCTTAACAGCATGGTATACAGCCAGGGGTTCTCAATCGAAGGCGCTGTACTTGAGGTGTGGTGGTTGAAGCCGCTGTGAGAAGAAGGCAATGGGCATGAGAATTCCGTTGATCTTCTGTTGTAAGACGGCGCCCACGGCAATAGAAGAAGCGTCTGCTGTGAGAGTGGTCCGGGCGTTGGGTGCAGTGTGAGCCAGGAGGGTAAGGCGTGCGATGTGCTGCTTGATAGTGGTGAATGCCGTAACAGCCTCTTGAGTCCAAATGAGAGGCTTGTGAGACGTCTTGGGGAGTCCCTTGAGAAGAGTGTAGAGGGGAACGAGGACGGTAGCAGCGTGGGCAATGAAGCGGTGGTAGTAATTGAGTAAACCCACGAATTCTCGGAGTTTCTTCGCCGTTTCAGGTTTGGGGAACTCCTTAATGGCAGTTACCTTCTGTGATAGGGGTTGGATGCCGCTCGGCGAGACTCTGTGACCGAGGAAGTCGATGGAGGAGGCTCCGAAGACGCACTTGGCAAGGTGAACTTTCATGTTGTTGTTCTGCAGGTGTTGGAGAAGGAGCTGTAGGTGGTGATGATGCTCGGCAGGCGTCAGAGATGTGATGAGAATGTCGTCTATGTAGACAGTGACAAAATCGAGGTCACGAAGCATGTGGTCCATGTACCTCTGGAAGGTCTGGGCTGCATTGCGTAGACCAAAACTCAAGAAGGCATACTCGAAGAGACCGAACAGAGTGGTGAGGGCTGTCTTCTGGGTATCTGCAGGTGCTACTGGGATTTGGTGGAAGGCACGCTCCAAGTCGATCTTCGAGAAGATGGTCTTGCCATGGAGTTTGTGGTGGAAGTCCTGGACATGCGGGATAGGGTACCTGTCAGATTTGGTGACAAGGTTCAGAGCTCTGTAGTCACCACATACCCTCCAGTCGTTGGATGATGGCTTTGGAACCATGTGAAAAGGCGATGCCCAGGGACTCTTTGAAGGTCGAATGATGCTGTCTTGCAGGAGTCTGTTGAATTCCGCCTTGTCTGTATTCAGGTGCTCAGGGCGAAGGCGGTAGGGCGTGAAAAGACTGGAGGTCCTTTAGTTTCGTTGTGGTGGAAAATTCCAGACATAGGTGATGGTGGAGAGACTCGGAGTGAGAAAAGTCCCTTGAACTTCTCGAGCAGGGAGGAGAACTCGTTGGACGGCGAGAGGCAGGTGATGGTGTCGGTGTCTGCGGCACGTGTACCCTTGATCATGCGTGCTGTAGGCTCATGGATGAGGCAAAGGTTGCTTGGGTCGACTCCGAGCTTGTGGAAGGCGAGGAAGTCGAAGCCAAGGATGGGTTGAGAGACGTCTGCAACCACGAATGACCAGCGCAGAATCTTGGGAAGACCGAGGCTTAAGGCGAGAATGTGTGCACTGTAGGAGGCGATGGGGGTACCGTTGGTAGCGAAGTAAGAGGGTTGCTTTGATGTGTCTTGCAGTGAGGGAGGGATGATGCTGACCGATGAACCTGTGTCGACGAGGAATTTCCTGCCGGAGGTGCGGTCGGTGATGTGCAGTAGTGAGACGCCTGAAGTAACAGGGGCTGTGGCATCTACCAATCCCCGTTGATGCCGTTTCCCGAGTAGTTGCAGGGGGGCTCACAATGTCTAGCATTGGCACCGAAGTGTTGGTGGTACCACCAGAGGGTAGGTCCGCTGTGCTGGGAGCTGGAGGCGGTTTACGGGGCAGGATGAAGATGTTGGGGTTTGCAGGACGCGGTGTTTGGAGCAGGAACAGGCCCAGCAGCAAGCGTGGAGGAGCAGAGCTGCTCAATGGTATCCATCCTGCTGTGTAGAGACTGCAGCAGATCCCTGATGTCTTGTGAGGTGTTGCTCGACTGAGGGCCGTTGATCCGGTTGACAAGATCGGAGGTGAGTAATGGTGTGGCCGTTGGGTTGTCCGCGGCGGTGAGGTGCGCAGCAGTGTACTCATAGAATATTCTGTCTAGCGAGGTTGCGTAGATATCCAGTTTCGTAGAGTAATCTACTGTGGACAGGGTGATACGAACTGTGTGGGGAGCTTCTGTGCATGAAGCCGGCGCAGGACAGTGTGGGGAAGCCTATCTGTGTGCTGGGAGTTCAGTCTCCACATCTCGTCCCAGAGACGTGCAGGCGTTGAGTTGCCGAAGGAGAGACAGGTTAGATTTTGCAGGAGACTGGTGTGGGACCGCTGGCAACGTGTCTTTAGAGCATCCCGCAGGGCAGCGAACTTGTTGTCAGCTAGAGGGTTGGTAATGGTCTTTGAGACTTGCGTGGCGACTTCCGTGGGCAAGGAACAGAGCAGGGCGACGTACTTGTGCTCGTCATTAGCTGCTGAGCCGGTGAGGGCTGCCTCCACACGAATTAACCAGTCCTCGATGTTGTGGTTGAAGGTTGGTAGAGAGAGATCCGTTTGTTGTCCATTCTTGTGAGAGTGCGTCACACCTGTTAGCTAAGGATGAGGGATGGGTGCTTGCTCCGACCCCCTTCCGTGTTCACAATATCCTGGGAGGAAGGTGAACAGTTTTAGGGGGGACTTCAGGACGAATACACTTTTTGAGGGTGCAGGTGCCTAGGCTAGAGCGAAAAAAATAAAAGAAAAATAGTAGGAGTAGGCAAAAGAGCTCAAACCACGTCTGGAATATCGCCCTATAGCTGCTCTCCGGCTGTGATGTGGGTCACTGACACCACCAGTGGGGAGAACAAACTAATACTCAATAAACCTAATGGTCGTGAGACGTTGTAGTGGCGGGTGGTCCAGTCAGCCCAGGTGGCCAACCATGGCAGCAGAGGGCGGGCAGTCCTCACAGCTCCAGGGGTATAGCAGCAGAGAGAAAGTATGGTGTTCACAGCTCCAGGAGTCACCAATTGTAGCGTACGGTATGTGGCCAGTTGTCAAGTTCTCTTTGTTTGTCTATTTCTCTTTGAATGGGCTCACATACGTACATACATGTAAGATATCTCACACTCAGGATGGAGGTAGAATAGAAACTCACAATGCGTTTTCTGTAAATATATTGTATGTACAATGCAGTGCTAAGGAGTTGCGGTGTGGTGAGAAGCCTGCTCAGAGGTCCTGTTGGGTGAGGAGCTTGATGAGGGAGCTGGTTGGTGAGGAACTTTTTTGGAGGTCTTGTTGTCATGGTCACGTTGACTGCTAGTGTGTTTTAACACTACTGATCCTTATTATACTCCACGAACGTAAAACATGAGTGGGTTAGCTATCCCTGAGAAGACGTGTTTTCTCCGTCGACACTTAGACTCATGATCCCTCCCAGTAAGTTCCGCCTTCGAACACAGTTGTCAACACGTTTTTTCCACTTCTGCAGGCAAGCTCAATCTTGAATTAGCCTGTGTGGATCAACTTTAGAAATTCGCCAGACCTTTGTCAACTGAGGGTCATCTTTGAATGAGAAACAGTTGAGTTGTTTGTAATTTCTGTCATTGCGTAAGTAGCGATCGCTGGCAACTCAGAGGTAGCCTATATATACCATGGGCGGGCAGAGAGAGCGTCCCGTGACACCTTCTCTCCCGTTTGTTCCCAGGTATGTACTGTAGATGTGTTCCCTAGTCATTGTAGTGAATATCAGTGTTCATCAGTGTTCATGTTGTAACAGTGGAACTGTCATTCACCCAGTGCAAGAAGTAATGTAAAGTAAATGTCGTCTGACGTTGTGAGATGAAGGATTTGTTTGTGATTGTCATGATGCTTTCCTCCCGTGACACCTTCTCTCCCGTTTGTTCCCAGATTCCAGGGTGTCTTTTGAACACCCCATCGGCTGTTGAGCCGGTGGGTAACCAACAGGGATCAATATATGCATTGATGTCGGTGATTCAACATGCTTGAGACGGCAGGTCCGCCTCGTGAGCTAGACCCCAGACTCGCCATGTGTCTGGCTACCACCGATCACAGCAACGGTCGTGAGCCCCAGTGTCCTACCCTGGGATGCTCCCTGGAAGTTATGGCCCACAGTGTTTGATGTATATGCTTGGGGATAATTAATTGGAAATAATTGTTCCATGTTGGGTAGTGGACCCATGTATTTGCTGGTTTCAGTATTAACATGTTGTATGTTGTGAGTGCATCTCATATGCACTACCACAGTTTGTGAAGTATCAGCTGAAGGTTGTCTTACAACTGGATGTAATGAGAAGTACCGAGTAATGTGTGAGAAGTGAAGTTGTCCCCTTGGGACTACCTGAGTAAAGTCAAGAAGTTGATTCTTGTAACTGTACTGTAATGCCACGTACCACCAGTAGGTGAGAAGTAAAGTAATCTGCAAGGAGTTGTCATGTAACTATGTATTGTGAATAGGGCCAAGGAACTGGTCCTGCCATGTAATGTAACGTAACTCCAGTAAGAGTGTGAGTAATAAGAGTGTAATATCTGAGTAACCTGCAGAGGAGTAAAATTAAGAATATAAGTAAGCAAGAAATACTGAGTCTGCAAAAAGCCCAGGAGTGAGCCTGGTAGTTATATGTACATATTTTTCCCCACTTGATTTCATATTAATAAATCTGTTCTTAGAGTATTTTAGGAGTATTCATTTTCCCCACAGAAGTTACCTTTATTTCCGTCCAAGTGACTTGATATCAGAATTACAATACCCATGTGCCTAGACCCTCGTCCATGCTACCAAAAAGGAACTGAGGTTATGTAGTAACCAGTGAACTGAAGTAAGTAGGAAGAATAAGTGAATTAAAGAACTAAGACAAGAGAAGTAAGAGTAAAAGATAAGGCAGAGTATGAGTAGAGAGAAACCGCCACCGTTACATTGTTGGTTCAGGAGAGTAGAGTAGAATGTGCTCCGCAGCCAGGCCTATTTATACGGCTGCTCAGGATCAGAGACACGAGGTGATAGTACTCCTCCATCCGTACCTGAGACTTAGTCTGTCGACGTCGCTGACTGTAAGCTGATTGGCTGGTAAGCGAATGGCAGGTGATCAGTTGGCAGTTGTAGGGGAGAGTATCCACTACACTACTGCTACTCGACTTGTGTCTTTTGCTTACTTTTATCCTCTTCACCACTGATCGGCTCGTTAGCAGCATGGGCAATCGGTCACGTCTCTGTTACGCACTGTTGGCAAGTACTGGGCATGCACCGGCTCCTGAATGTACCTGAACCCGCTCCAGTGTTGGTCAAGTCTTGTCTTGAAAGAGCTCACACTCGATGCCGTCACAACACTTTCTGGTAGATTGCTTCAAGAGTTCACAACTCTCACTCCGAAAAAGTTTGCCCTCACAGTTTTCTGGACTTGCGGCTTCTTCAATCTTGAGTTGTGACCCCTTGTGGGGCTAGCGTTCGCCAGCTGCAAGTAAGGACACTCGACTGAGTAGTGCCCCGTGATAAGCTTATACACCTCAATTAGGTCACCCCTTGCCCGTCTGTAGTATAATCCAGGCAAGTTCAGGCACTCATTTTAAATCAGTATGTGTTCCTTGTTTTGTGCCATAATTCTTCCTCTTAGCTACAGTTACTTTACACACTGAGCCACTACTGCCAACTGTTTCACTACCGGTATTGGGGAAATTCTCTGGCGTTTTTCTCTGATAATTCCATGCTTGTAGCTATCTGACATGATTTTCAAAAGTTAAGTTAGTGGTGTTCATTAACTTATTCTGTATTTTTTATAATTCAGACCTATCACAAACCTGTCTCTTAGAGCTCGGTTCAAGAACTGTCCAAAGTTACAGTGAATGGATAACTTCTTTAAAGATACCATATAATCACTTACTGATTCATCTTTCCCGCTATCTCTTGTGCCAAATTTGTAACTTTCAGCAATCTCAAGTGGAGCAGGATCAAAATGTTGCTTCAGAATCTTGGTAATCTGAAGAAGAAGTCCATTCTCTTACAATATGATGTGAAGTTCTCCTTGTCTGCATCATACTCCCCCACTTGTCCGATGTATCCACTGATGCCAGCCATGGTTGCTCTCTTCACTCAAATTCTCCAGGTTCAGAGTAGCCTTCCCTTCAGTGGTCACTATCCTCTCTTCAAGGACTTCACCAACACTTTGTGAATCCCATCCTCGTCGCCAGTGTAGTATCTTACGTGATTTAACGGGAGAATGAGAAGCTACATGCTGACTCTTACTCAGATGGTTTATTGTTGTTGTTGTTGTACAACGTGCCTGGCATTTGTGATTACACAGGTCTAAACACATTCTAACTTTGGTAAGAAGTAACATAATATATAATGTATATATAATCAATAAAGGCAGCATTAAACATACACATATACAGTGAACCCTCACTTTACGCAGTTAATTCAACCCACGGCGGCCCGCGTAAAGTGAGAAACGCTTAAAGTGAACAACATAACATATGGGATTAATTGAAATAGAAACCGGGCCGACCCCCAAACTCCACTTTTTCAGACACAATACCTATGTTGTAGTAAAAATAACTTCTTAATTTTATGATGGTATGCACACACAATTAATAATTAAGAGAAATATCAATAATATTAGGTTTTTTAACACTTACATTAGTAGAAAAGATGGCTGGGCACACGGGGATGGGGGGTTGGGTCCGAGGCAGAGGGCAGATTATTGGCCCTCATCTGTATCACTTGTATCAATTGTATCACTATCCACCACAGAGGCTTGCAGGGCCTCTTTGTCAAACCCCTCAAATTTCCATATAAGTCCATATCCTCACTATAATTATCACTATCACTGACTTGGGCCGGCTGTGGTGGGTGGCGGGTGAAGAACTCGGTAATGTTTTGATGACTGGGCGACCTTGTGCGCACCCTGCTCGCGCCGCTCTCCGCGTAAAGGGGTACACGCACCGCGGAATGTGAGCATTCTGGTTTCGGCAGGGTACCGCGTAAACGTGGAAACGCGGAATGTGGGACTGCGTAAAGCGAGGGTTGACTGTATAACACTGGTCAGAATCTGCATAACTACCATTTTCAAGCCTCAGGTCCGATACTTCTCACGTTTTTAATTTTGACTTTGCATAGCGGTAAAATTTCTTTAGGTTTGTCTTGACCTCACTTGCAACCAGCCTCTGGAACTCCTTTTCAGCCCTTCTACACTCTGACTTTGCTTGGTTCCTGGCTCTTGCATAAATCCTCCTGTCCTGCTCATTGTTTGAATTTTGGGGTTTTCTTAACTTTGTCGACCGCCGCTTGGTTCATGTGAAGGGGTTTCCTTGTATTCCTAGAGGCACTGGATTTGGTCTTGGGTATATATTTCTCGATCAAATGGTTCACTTTCCTAGCTATGATATTCAGCGTAGTGTCTGAGTTATTATGCCTAAGTGAGTCAATCCAATGGATATCCCTCATCTCCTCCCTCATCCCGTCATAATTTCCATTTTAATATTTGCACCTTGGCCTGGTTTTGTCATGCACTAAGTAACAGTTAAATCTGAATGACAACATTACATGATGGCTGGTGCCAACTGGGGCTAGATGTTCCAGTTTGGCCACCATACTCTCTTCATTTGTTATGATTAGGTCTAGTGGCTTGGGTGTTTGCTTCCCTCTGTAATGCGTCAGGTCTTTAACATGTTGGAACAGAAAATTATTTCTCCGAGTTTCTGCAGAAAGAATAACGGGGTTATTTAAGTCATTTGGCATGAACTCATTTCTCCAGTCAATGTCGCCATAGTTAAAGTCCCCCATGATAAGGAGGTGGCTAGGGTTGAGCATCACTGCATTGTCTATTCAAGCTCTAAAGTTCCTTTGGTTTAATAAGCTACAGTTTGGGGATCTGTAGATACACCTGACAATAAGTAAGTCTCCTCCCTTTAATTTAATTTTACATCACTTGGATTCTTCAAAACCATCCTCTCCCTGTACCCTCGCCTGGCTGGCTCTAAGGTCTTGCCTAGCGTAGATAACCACACGCCTCTTGCAAGTTTCTTGAGAAAGGTTCGTAAATAAGTCATATCCGTCAATACTGAACTCACATTCCTCTGGGTCGATTCTCCTGGTCTTGTACAACAGTTCTACAACACCTACTATATCGGGCTGATGTACCTTCAGTAGTGTTTCAACTTCCTCTCTCTTATCAAGGAACGTGTCGGTATTACTGTAAATGACTTTCAAGCTGGAATTTGTTCTCGGTAACGTCTCTGCTCTTAATAGTAACTCCGACCCCCCTCCATTGTCATCAGCAGGGAGTTGTTAGAAATGTCATTTTTACATGGCGCTCACCGGGTTTGTGTATGGTTATTAAAGATATGTGAAGTGAAGTGACACTCGTCTGACCTAGCAAGCAAGCAAGCAACTCGAGGAGCCTAGTCTTGCCTTGAGGGTAATCAATTAGTGTACCTAATACAACCCTACTTGAGGTCACAGCCTCATGGTAAATAAACTATCAGTAAGAAAACTGTCAGAGCTAACTTCTTTGGAATAAGTGTGCTGAACCCTTGGAATAATCTGCCAGAGAATGTTGTGATAGCACCAAGACTTGACTAACAGTGGAGCATGTTCATACGGTTGAGGTACTGTATATTGAAGAGCCCGTACCTACCCAGTATGATGAATTACTGTAATATGAAAAGAACTGTGAATCATCGTGGGTATTAAGATTCATTATATTTACTGTACTGTATATGCAAGTTATGGATATGAGCAAGTATATTTGGATATTTCTACTTGTTGCCCTAAATCTTTTGTCACGGATACTTTTGTTTTATCTCAGCAAGTATCCTCCTGTTATGATGTAGGGAAACCAGGAAGATGCTGATCCCAATTTTCAGCATCAACAGCAGCTACTACTTTTGTTGTCACTATAATCAAGACATATTTTGTACATTTGAATATCATGTGTCATACTTAGTGTGATGTAAGACATTCATGAGAGAAATAGGTTTGGCCAATTCATAATCTAGTACAGTACAGGCAATTCCACATCTATTTTTATTGAATGAAATGAGCCAACCACAACATGGGAGGGGGGTTCTAATTACTCTTTATGTTTATCTATATGAACCACTATTAATATCCATAATGTTATTGAGAGAATTCATTGATTACCAGATAGAGTATACGTACAGTATATGGAGAAACAAGAAAAACACAACATACTTCCACAACTTTATTCAGTAGGATGGGCTCTAAGGATAAACATTATGAAATCACCCAATACTTGCACATTCAACTCAGCCTTTTTGACAAAACCTTTATAATAAACGACCAATATTTTACCCATAATCATTCAACATTAATAATCAACTTTCAAAGAAAAAAATTTAAATCAGTTAAAGTTTTAGTAGATTATACACACAAAAAAGTTATGGGTTGTAAGTAATTAAGTCACACTGTAGAATGAAAATACAGGTATAGCAACATCTCTTGTTTTGCCATATACAGTATTTTTATTTATTAACCCAGGCTATAGCACCACACATAATATTCCCAGCATATAACAAACAGTACAGTACTGAACACTACATCAAAACAAGTGATGCTTCCTTGAGAATCAACAAGTCCTCCTCCTTTTCCCCAACACCGAATAAACCTATTAATTCTGTTGCACCACAGATTATGTATGTGAATAAAAAAATTAAAATAACCCTCTCAAGCATGTGTGTGTAACAATATTGTTTAGGAAAATACATTAAAACAAGTATGATTTAATACCACAGAAGTAAACCAAGGCACTGAATATCCTATGGATAAAATGGCTTGGTTGCACAGATAAAATTAATTCATAAAATATTGTTTGCAAAACAAGTAATACAGAATTCTCTTTTCTGATTCTGCATTCTAAAATGTTAATACCTGTACAGTACTGTATATCAACAAATGTTCTTCAAGTCCATGATTATGAATTAAACAATAAAACAAGAAAGAATGAAGTTATTTTTCAAGAATTCCTATACGAAACAGTACTGTACTGTACTGTATAAATCCAACCATCTATCATATATAAACTATGAAATCAATATACAGTATTAAAAAACAAGAGCCATGAATCACAAGCAAATATAAGAGCAATATTGTATTAACTTTATCATTTGTAAATTCCATGCATTTTTGTTAACTAAATTATATCCAGACAATTATGACTGCTTAATCTGGTATTGTGTGCAAAACAGAAAATGTGAACATACAATGTAGTATATGGATTTATTTGTACAGTAACACATACAGTATCGCTCTTACTAAATCATACACCATACATCATCTTACAAAACAGAAAAGTACTGTATCCATCTAACTTAATATCTGACAATTAAAAAGAAATATGAGAATCAGTAGGTAATATTGTGTCATATTTCCCTTATCCATGCTAAAGTGCTTTGTATTTCCGATTGATATGCAGGAGCCACATGATAAAGTACTGAACCTTATATTTTTTAAACCAACACTATTTTTTCTTAAAATCCAACAGCCACTAACCAGTGTGATTTCTGGCTCCCCATACTTTGATGCAAGCATGAAATTACAGCACAGTATAATTTAAATAAAAAATACAGTACAGTATATGATTTGATTGGATTAGTCATATTAATAACTTTATTTAAAGTTTTTGGTGAGGGTCAGTGCACCTGTTGCACCTTATGTAGTTGGGAATGGAATTAGGTTGGCTGGTATATTGCTACATGGGTAGATTAATTGATTGATGTTCTAATTATCACCACAACAATTAAAATATTCCTACTATTAACACTGGGCCAACTTCTACAGATAATTACAGTGCCCTACATTATAAAGGTTGTTGGTTGAAGCAGACTTACATATCCGACAGACTTAAATAGCTTAATAATAGGATCTGGGAGAGTAAATATATTCAACAGTCAATATTGTTAGTGGGGAAAATTCTAATGTGAAAAAAGAAAATTTGCATTACCATATCCCCCCCCATTGTAAAGTTTATAATCAACATAATACTCGCTGCCATACACATTATAAAACCTCTTAATGAGCACCACAGGTTGCCACATACAATAACTTTGTTTCTCTAAATGAAAAGTTGCTGCACAATACATCATAATAAATTATGTTTTGCACTGCTGTCACAAGAAATATGTTTATTTACCGGTAATTGTCAAACTACCCTTCCTTAAATCTAAATCTTACTTTATTTGCAATATATTTCTCAATAAAACCTTTCCATAACTTTTTAAACTCACTAACTGTTCGGTACAGGACTTGGGTTATTGGTTGTAAGATAGCTAGTTGATAAATAATTTTTCATTATTAAAGTGACAATTGAAGAGACTTTAGGTACTGCATTTACAAACTTGTTACCTCAGATCAATAATGAAAATGTTGGTATATCTAGTCTTCTCTTCTATTAATTTTAATTAGGGGTGCACCTGATATCAGATTTTGCTATCCAGCCGGATGCTGGATATGTGAAAAATATCCAGCCGGATACCAGATAATGGAAATGCTTAAGCATGCAAAAAATAAGTTAACTGACGAATACATCATTATTTGACAAATGAAAAATTATTGATCGTCTTCTCACTCTTCTACAGCTTTTCTTCGGGATTACGAAAGACAGGAGTTCAGAGTTTTGCACATGATCTATTCATTCCCATTACTGTATATGCACATTGGAAAGATTCCTCTCCAAAACTGGTGAAGGGGATCAAGGAGTACAAACAACAAAACAAGAACTTTTGGCGTCACTTCGTGCAAGTTTCTTTTCTCCAAGCTGCCACAACATTTTAAATAATTGCATGTACTGTATATGGTGGCAACAGGAATCGATATTCAATTCAAACTGCCATTTCTCTATGGATGGTAGGGAGCAAGGGAAGTTATGATTTTTAAGCTGCGGTCACACTAGAGTTTCTACCCAAAATAAATCCACCGTAGTGTTGACTTTTCAACGAATTACTCAAGTTCTCTACAGCGACAACTTATTTGTTGTCAAAAGTGGGACGATACGGAGCGTCTGAAAATCCACGGTTCTTTGGGTTGACATTTGCTTGAGAGAGTCTATTGTATTTCTAAAATTTACTCTGTTCCTGTATTTTTTTTATGCTAAAATGTAAAAAAAAAAAAAATATAAAAGTCTATATAAATAAAAAAAATATAAGCAAAAATGTCATAGTAAATAAAAAATAAGAATTCATCATGATGGGAATTTCATTTAACTCTAGAGTACTTGCGTCACTTTGTAAACAAACATTGCTTGGACGCTACAATCTTCTCTTTTTTGTCTTGGCCTTCTCTAACAAGACCACACATCTCACTAAAGCGATTACTGCTGCCATAGAAACATACAATGAAGTCATCCTACTCTTCAAATAAGCTCAAATTAGCAGCATGATTTGGGTGCCTGGCCAATGGTTCTTTTCGCCAGTGTGCGGATTGTACCGTTGACTTATTGCCTGTGGATGAAATTCTATTGTGGATTTATTGCACGGAAAACTTGTGTGACCATAGCTTTAGATGAAATAGTAACCAGTCAACAGAAGCAAGTTGATAAATTAAAAGATATGGGAAATAGAAATAATGAGAGTGAAAGGTTGGAAAATGTTGCATGCTCTCTCTCAAGCTCAAAAAGAACAAGGGAAGAAGATAGTTACCGGGTTTGCTTCCTGGAAATAGCAGGTGCAGTTACAATCACACCAAGTGAGATGATGATGATAACCAGTCTTTCACTGAATATGCAACAGAGGTTGATAGAATGCCCAAGCGGCTTATGAGCCGATCAGTGGTGAAGAGGATAAAAGATATGTAAATCTTCCCTATTAGAAGATATTAAGTGCCTTCTTGAATACTGCAGTAAAGAAGATAATTTCCCAACATTGAAGAAACTTGCCATCAAGCTTCTATCAATGCGAACTTCATCCGTTTCATCGGAACAAATGTACTCTGAAATCCAATTCAGGTCTTATGATGCCTAGTGACTTGTATAGTATTAGCTAAAACCTAATACAGTACAGTATACTTAAGACTTTACTCAATGAAGTTTGTGGAGTTCATTGTTAAATTCAACCCATTGGTGGTAAGCACACACAGCTAGATAAGAGAGTAAATATGGGTGTTATTTTATATGGTGGTTTGTACAAACTGCATCTGATTAATGTGTTTACAATAAACTCCAGTACAGTATTTACACTTCAGAGCAAACGTTTCATGACAGCAGCTTTGGGTACTATAATTTGTGAAATATATTTCCAGGTAGGCTAAATTTAGACTCACAAAAGACTTACATAAACCATATACAGTATACAAAATTCTGATACCCTCAAAGTACATTTTGATGTCACTAGTTACTTTACAATAACTACACATAGTGATGCACTTCCTTATCAAATAAACTGTACAAAACTGTATTCACTAGAGTATACCATAAGTCAAATACCCATCATTAAGAATGACACCACAATTGAATTTTGAGTGTACCAGTCACTTGTATAGTTATGCTTTCACATAACCTATTTATTCCATTTCTTCTGGGGTCATTCAATGTGAATTCCAAACCCAGATATGATTTTTTAAGAGTGTAAGTGCAAACAAAGCACTCAAAGCATTTATGATTGCATTTAGTGCAAGATATAATATTTTACTATTTTATGTACAATTAAAATTAATTGTCTCCTACATACAATAAAACCTCAGTAATACATAGAGTTGTGTTCTGGGGCATCTGTGCATCACCAAGAGTTTTACTGTACTTGGAAGGTAACTCTGTACAAGGAGGAATGATTGTTCAACACCCTCAGTTTACCTCTCAAAACACTGCCATTAA
The DNA here is from genome assembly GCA_958450375.1 of Homarus gammarus. Taxonomy (NCBI): domain Eukaryota; kingdom Metazoa; phylum Arthropoda; class Malacostraca; order Decapoda; family Nephropidae; genus Homarus; species Homarus gammarus. The sequence continues at coordinate 1,691,946 of CAUDMG010001364.1, read as the reverse complement.
CAAAGGGTATTTTCCACAGATAATTGAATTATAAATGCACCCTGTTGTAAATATTGAAATTCTTTGAGAATATATTCAATATTTTAATGTGCAGTCAGGAAAAAGCTGCCAAATATGTAAACTGTACAGCACATGAATGTGACAAAAGTTTTAAATAATAAATGTACTACAGTATTTGAATAAAAGTATAGTATTAATGGAATAAGTTGTCAATACATTATCTCTGGAAACCCCTAGAGCTACATTATTTATTACTGATGGCAGGCAAGTACAAGAGTATTTAGAAAACTGATGCATGTTGCTACAAAATTATTCTCAAATCAGCAACAAAAACTAGTTCATGGAACCACATTCAGTGATGTATATCGGTTCTGAAGACTTTAGGTGGCGGCACACTTGGCACTTTTCCTCCCAACATGTTTAGCAAACACGGTCTGGCCAGCAAAACAAAGAGATGTTTGTGTCACACTGGGATGTTTTGTTGGCGCATCTGCCCAACGCAACAAAAACAACAAGCATCTAGACGTGGTTCGCCATGGATCCAGTTACTACATTTGACGCCTTGCAGAATTGTGCTATAGTTCTTCAATTGCTGAAGCAAGTGAGGTATCTGCCAAGGCTAAAGAAAAGACAATGGGCGAGTCGTGAAGTTTCTTTAAAAAGTGGCAGCGGCTGGCTGATCAAAGGAGACCCTGAATAATGATTTAATAATACTAAAGAAGTTTTAAAGTCACGAATAAATACAAAAATGTCACCATATTATGTTATATTCTATATTATTATTGTTTCGTGATTTATTTCAATTTTTACTTGAATACAACTTAACACCTAATATGAACCTCATTTGAACACTTAATCTGGCCAGCAATGCTCACCACCAAACCATTGTCCATTTCTAGCAACCAATGAAATTTACTGCTTACTGGGCCATCAGGCCAGCGGCCAGCATAACAGGCAATATGTTTGGAGGAAAGTGCCCAGTGTGCTGCCACCTTAAGACTTCTCATCTTTAAAAATAAGGGTAACATCATAGTTAAAAAATTGCAATTAGTCCATCTATACAAATCACTTTCCATTCAGTACAGAAAGTAGAATATCTGATATAGATAAGTAGAATGCAAACAGATATTCAACCATTTTTTACTCACATTCAAAACCCAGGTGCATGAATACCACATCCAACAATGTGTTAATTCTACAGTTCCTCTTTGCAGTAAAGATCGGGTTAAACAAGCTATAAAGAATATGATCACAAAGACCAAAGCCAAAATTTTACCAAAAGGGACTTGAGCTCAATGACACACAGATTAGGTACCAATTCTCTAATCATGCATGATGCATCACTGAACACTACACTATAATGATAAGTACAAGTATACAGTAATAACCTTGCCTTTAAATGTACAGCTGTAGTGGAAAGTTCCATTCACAGCCTTTGTAAAGTAAGAGGATATCAAATGCAATCTATTTCTAATGAATAATGCAGAATATGCACAGTTATAATCAGAGTAGAAGTATTCCACATTGCAAGTCTGACTATAATGTCTTTAAAAACACTGAAACATGTATACAATATCAAGCAGTTTAAATAATACTTTCACAATTATTCAATACTGTAATTATGTGCACAGTATTATACCAGTAAAATTCAGTAAATTTTAAAATAAAAACAGATTTTTGCAAACACTACGGTGAGTACCTTTTTGAAGACTGGTACCTTAATCATTTTATGCATGAAGTGGAGCGATAATGTATTTCAAAGTCAATGCTTTTTAAAATTCTCTTGGTTCTTGAAAATGCACCTGGCCATCCTGCAATTTTAAATGATGTTCATCCAAACATTAAGGTTGTGTACCTACCTCCAAACACAACATCTGTTTTACAACTGATGGACCAGGGAGTTATTGCTTCATTTAAAGCATATTACCTGAGAAGGACATTTGCTCAAGCTATCAGGACAACAGAACGAAAAGACGATAGGACTTTAGAGGAATTTTGAAAGTCCTACAACATTTTGGATGCTGTGAAAAACATTAAATATTCATGGGTTGAGGTAAAAGAATTCAACAGGAATGGTGTTTGGAAAAACTCTGCCCACAATTTGTCCATGATTTCAGGGGCATTGAAAATGATGTTGGGGAAGGGACAGAGACAGTGGTAGACCTTGGGAACCAACTCCAGCTTGATATTCATGAGGATGATGTCACAGAGTTGCTTGAGTCTCATGCTGAAGAATTAAGCAATGAGGACCTGATTGAACTGGAGAAGCAAATTTTGTCAGAGGATGTAGAGGAAACTGAAACTCCAGAACCAATGCGATTCATTACAAAAGAAACGGCAGAAGGTTTCAGGCTTATTGAAGAAGGATTGTTTAAATTTAAACAACAAGATCACAACACAGCAAGATTCCCCGAGGTTCATAGAGGTATTAGTGAATGTCTATGATGCTACTAAGATTTATGAGGAAAGGAAGAAAGTTTCAGCATCTACAGAACCAATCCCATCAACCTCAGCAGCATCTACAGAACCAGTCCCATCAACCTATGCAACATCTATAGAACCAGTCCCATCAACCTCTGCAGCATCTACAGAACCAATCCCATCAACCTATGCAACATCTACAGAACCAGTTCCATCAACCTCTGCAGCATCTACAGAACCAGTCCCATCAACCTATGTAACATCTACAGAACCAGTTCCATCAACCTCTGCAGCATCTACAGAACCAGTCCCATCAACCTCTGCAGCATCTACAGAACCAGTCCCATCAACCTATGCAGCATCTACAGAACCAGTCCCATCAACCTCTGCAGCATCTACAGAACCAGTCTCATCAACTTCTGCAGCATCTACAGAACCAGTTCCATCAACCTCAGCAGCATCTTCAGAACCAGTCCCATCAACCTCAGCAGCATCTACAGAACCAGTCCCCTCAACCTATGCAGCATCTACAGAACCAGTCCCATCAACCTCTGCAGCATCTACAGAACCAGTTCCATCAACCTCAGCAGCATCTACAGAACCAGTCCCTCTGCAGCATCTACAGAACCAGTCCCATCAACCTCAGCAGCATCTACAGAACCAGTCCCATCAACCTCAGCAGCATCTACAGAACCAGTCCCATAAACCTCTGCAGCATCTACAGAACCAGTCCCATCAACCTTTGCAGCATCTACAGAACCAGTCCCATAAACCTATGCAACATCTACAGAACCAGTCCCATCAACCTTTGCATCATCTACAGAACCAGTCTCATCAACTTCTGCAGCATCTACAGAACCAGCCCCATGAACCTCTGCAGCATCTACAGAATCAGTCCCATCAGCCTTCGCATCATCTACAGAACCAGTCCCACCAACATCTGCAGCATTTACAGAACCAGTCCCATCAACATCTACAGAACCAGTCCCATCAACCTCTGCAGCATCTACAGAACCAGTCCCATCAACCTATGTAACATCTACAGAACCAGTTCCATCAACCTCAGCAGCATCTTCAGAACCAGTCCCATCAACCTCAGCAGCATCTACAGAACCAGTCCCCTCAACCTCTGCAGCATCTACAGAACCAGTCCCATCAACTTCTGCATCATCTACAGAACCAGTCCCATCAACCTCTGCAGCACCTACAGAACCAGTCCCATCAACCTCAGCAGCATCTAAAGAACCAGTCCCATCAACCTCTGCAGCATCTACAGAACCAGTCCCATCAACCTCTGCAGCATCTACAGAACCAGTCCCATCAACCTCTGCAACATCTACAGAACCAGTCCCATCAACCTCTGCAACATCTACAGAACCAGTCCCATCAACATCTGCAGCATCTACAGAATCAGTCCCATCAACATCTGCAGCATCTCCCAGCAACTCTAGAACCAGTTTCTTCTACATCATCATCACCATCTTCAGCTTTGTCCCAATAAAGCCTCTGTCACTCCTACAAATGCCCATCTCTACATGCACACCAGCCCCATCCTTTAATGTAAGTGTTTAATTTAAATTTTTACATTTTGTTACTGTATTTTGTCATTCAATTTCTTCTTTTCTCTTAAATTAAGTGATTTGGGCTGTGATATAGTGCACATAGGGTATGTGTTCCGACTTACATACATTTTTGAATTACGGACATCCTCAGGAACGGAACCGTTCTTAACCCGGGGACCACTGTTTACTCAACCTTTGGAGAAGGAATCTCTAATTTGAAATACAGTCACCCACAAGTCATGTCACCTCTCCTGCTGTTTCACGAACCCCGAGATTCAGACTCGTGAACCAGAATCAGTAAACACTGATGCATTATTCTGTCCATAAATGCCTAGGATTCATGAGTTTGAATCTAGGATTTCATGGTTCTGGAGAAGAGGCAACAGGACTTTCGTGGGTGACTGTACAGTACACTTTATGATTTATATCAACCTCACATATTGAAGCATCTTAATGTCAAATCTTGAAAAACATTAAACTCACTTACTGATACCAGTAATTGTTAGAATAATAGCAATTAATCAACTCATGTTATTAATAAAAAATTATTACAAAAATTCTTTCCACCACGGACTACTCTCATACATCCTGACAATGCTGTCTTGCAAAATCTTTTTTAATTTTAGAAATGGAAAACTACAAATGAGAGAAAATCTCTGTTGCTCTTGATTCTGGCTATATGAGGAGAGGGCTTATAGCAGGAGGAGAAAAAAAAATTATATATATATATATATATATATATATATATATATATATATATATATATATACCGGTATATATATATATATTAGTCATAACTTAAACTCTTAGCCATCCTAACATTCACTCAACCATGCATACATACAGTACATATAAAGACATTCAATATATGTATGTTAAGGCATAAAAATGTGTATTCTAGTATAGGTAAATGAGTAAGAATGATACAAGAGCTATTTGAAAGCCATTCCTTACTGCATAAAAAATAAAAAAAATAGTAGTTGGAAAACACGCGAAGGGAGGAGAGGAGATGAGAGGTAAGTAAAATCATACTGATAACAGATTTGATGGAGAAAAATTATATAATTTATAGGTTTCTTAACCAAATATTTTAATAACACTTTAAATGCAGCCTCACATAAGTACGACTGTACCTTTCATTTCAAACTTAGTAAAACTGAAGTGATGTCACCATGATTCCTGGAGAAGCCAACCCCCATTATTAACCAACAAATTAGAAAAAGGGTCTTGCGTGCAGAAACCGAGTTACAATACCTTTTTTTTTTTATTAAAGGGACTTCTTTTGCTAAATGAACTTTGATTTGAATAATTGATAAACTTAATTTTTTTCATACAGTAGTACAATACATTTCCAAAATTTATCCTCTTAACATTCAATAACACCTACAGCAGAGACTCAGCTAAGCCAGTCCAACACTGTACTACATACAGTACTCCCACATAAATTTGTAGCAAAAAAAGAACTCTATCTTATAATTTGTTTGTATTTTATGAGGAAGACCCAAGATATACTTCAGTCAGCAACCATCCAAGACATTACTGTACAGTACTACTTCCTGGTGCACATCCAGTATATATACCTATGAACAAAATCACTTTATGGTACTCATAGCTAAACAGTCCTTGCCAATTTAAGGCTCCTTAAGAGGAAAACAGAACATCATATCCTATCTACCTTTACTCTAACACTGAGTTCACTGCACACTTTGTAACTTTTTGATAATGCTAATCTTGGTGGCATGTCTTTTGACTTTTGTTAGCTGCCTAATAGATAGGAGTAAAAACTTCTGCAGCAAGTAAACATGCAGTGTTTTCTGACAACAGATTTTTGCCAATACAGTACTCAATGTTATGTGTCATCTAAAACTATTAAACATTTCCAGGTTTCTAAGAAGGAGGCTAAGTCAAATAAGACAACAGACTTAAATATGAAATATTGAAAACTGGTTTATTTACAATGACATTATTTGCAATGTTATGCATTAATTACAACAACACTATAATATCTGTATATAAATGCATAAAAACAACTCATGATACGGTATTTTATAGCATATAAGACGCACTTTTTTGTCCGAAAAATGGCTAAAAAATCAGCCTGCAGCCTATATGTGAAGCTGCGGTCTCCCGTAAGCTAATGAATCCCCCAGTTGCTGTCATGAGTAGGCTAAATTCTACCGAACCCAACTCCAGAATTAAAAATATGTTATTGCTTACTTAAACACATGATTATTTTTAATTAAAAATTAATTAATGTAAATATAAAAGGTCAACCTATAACAACTCTGTACTGTACTGATGATGATAACCCGAGACGATTAACGTCAGTGCGGCAGACACCCAACTCTTCAGAGGTAACTAAGCAGTAACCATTTCTGAACTCTTACAAGCATTACAATCTATTGCTGCCATACCTGCAACATTTATTTTTTAAATCTACAAATACTTGATGCAAATGAAGATTTACAGATAACTTTCTTTTCACATTTACATTTGCTAACAACGCAAAGCTGTCGTTTTTCTACTGGTATTTTCGGGTAGATATACGTAACTTTCTTCATTTATTTTTACTGATATACAGTGGTCCCTCGATTAACAAACACAAATGGTTCCACAGAGTCGTTTGTTAACTGAAAAATTTGTTAAATGAATCTATTATTTCAATGGGATATTGGGTAATTGGTTCCAACTCACAGAAAAAGTACATCATACAAAATAAAGCCAAAAAACGCATAAAGTCAGAAACATTCCTGAGAATCCCCGAAATCGCCCTTAAATCACTACTGTAATGTGATACAGGTGATTAATTTTTATCTCTTGTGTAAAATATATGACGATTATATTCAAATTATTCGCTGTCTTGCAAGGATTCCAGCATTGCAAATTATATTCTCCTAATTTTAGTCTGTGATATTATATAAGATAAGAACTGTAAGCCTAAAACCCTGGCTGGGCAGACAGGGGAGCGGGAGGGAGGGAGGGAGCGGGAGGTGAGGTGATATGTTTGACAGTTGGCGCAGAAGGTCTAATGTGTGTTTATTTATCAGTCCTTAAGATTGACTAAGTTTTTCTTTTATAAAATGCCACTGAAATGACCTGGGAGAATATAATTTACATTGCTGGGATTCTTGTAAGATAGTGATTAATTTGAATATAAACAAGCTATGATTTGCACTAGACATAAAAATTTTAGTACCGTAATTATTTAGTACATGTACTGTACAGGTTTGCACTTAGGTAATTTATTTTTTACTTTTCTTTTAGTATGGTGTGTGCTTGTAAATGAATAAAAATAAATGAAGAAATTTATGCAAATCTACCCAAAAATAGTTAAAAAAAACTTGTACATTATTAAAATGTACTAAACTAATGTACGAAAATTTTTATCTCTTGTGCAAAATATATGACGTTTATATTTAAATAATTCACCTTCTTGCAAGGATGCAAGGATTCCAGCAATCCAAATTATTCTTCTAACTTTAGTCTGTGATATTACAGTATATAAAATAAAAACTGTAAGCCTAAAACCACCAAACCCTGGCTGGGAAGGGCAGGGGGGGGGGGGGGGGGAAGAGGTGACAGTGACATGATTGACAGTTGGCGCCGAAGGTCTAGTGAAGCATTTATTTGTTTATTTATGTCCTTTAGATTGAGTTTTTGTTTTTTGCTTATAAAATGTCACAGAAGTGACCGGGGAGAATATAATTTACAGTGCTGGAATTCTTATAAGATCGTGATTAATTTAAATATGAACATGCTATAGTTTGCATTAGACAAAATCTTATTAATCATTTTGTACATTATTTTGAGGACATGTACAGTACAGCTTTGCCCTTAGGACAGTGTGTACATGTAAATGAGTAAAAATAAATGAATAAAGTTACATATATCGAGCCAAAAATATTAGTTGAAAAACTTTATGTAGACAGAGCTTGGATGGCTAAATTTTAGAATGACCTATAATTTTAATATAAAAAATGGAAAAATATTCAAGAACACAACTTTCTTGATATTTACTCCACTGGAAACAAATGTAAACATAGAACAGATTACTGTATTGGCAGACTAGTCCATCACCTGATCGGCTGATGCGCACAACAAAGTGTGTTTCTTCTAAGGCTTTTGTTAATCGAAGTTTTGTTCGTTAATGGAAATAAAAATCTTTATGGGAGCTAATTCGTTAACCAAAATTTCGTTAATTGAACCGTTCGTTAATCGAAGGACCACTGTACATGCACACACCATCTTACATATATAGTAAATGAAATACTGTAATTGTTCTAAGGGCAAACACATAAAGGGAATATACATTTATTTGCACACGAGTTAGATGGCTGAGTAGGGGAGGGGGAGAACGGCTGTGCGGTTGGTGGTGGGGTGGAGCATTGCAAGGGAATAGGCGGAGGTGGCGTACCCATTACTATGGTAAACATGGAGTACAGATGTACAGTAGGTCTTATTTATTGGTACTACAGTGGTCCCTCGGTTAACGAATTACCTTCCATAAGAATCTTCAATTCAGTTAACGAACAAAACTTCGATTAACGAAATCCTTATGAAAATCACGTTTTGTTCTGAACATCAGCTGATGGGGTACTCAGCCAATTCAGTAATCTGTTCTATGTTTATATTCATGTCCAATGGAGTAAATATCAATAAAGTTGTGCTTTATAATATCTATGCATGTTTTCTATTAAAATTTTTAGTCATTTTAACATTTATTTTACATAATGATAATATATGCAGTACAGGGAACTAGTTAGTTGTGCACCCATCAGATGCGTGGGTTGGCCACCAGGCGTCAGTTTACAATCGAGAGAGCAACTATTTTGTTGGTGTCTTGAATAGTTTTGCATTTTTCATTGAAATTATTGGTCATTCTGAAGTTTAGTTAACATATTGATAATATACAGCACAGTGCAGTGTTGAAGTAAAGAAAATAATCTTGAATTACACCTAGTGAACTTAAAATTTTATTGATGAAATGATGGCATCAAGCATGGGTCCCCTGAAAGGTGATTTCCTCTCCATCCCCACTTCCTTCTCTTCTCCTCCACCCCACTTCTAATTCCCATCATCATCATCAACCAGGAGCCTTCTACATACACACCTCAAAGCATGTGTACTTACTGCATTTTTTTTTATACTTTGTATGTAGTTTTTGGTGAGCTGGAACCAATTACCCAATATCCCATTGAAACAATGGATTCAGTAAACGAACGACCTTCTGGAACGAATTGTGTTCGTTAACCGAGGGACCACTGTACGTATTATTATTTATTCCTCACATTTACTGGTACTGTGTATATTGTTTTAGGAAAACTATGGATAGAGGAGGAAAACACTGTACACTCAAAAGTGTTTCCTAAATACTGCCTGCTATAATAGGGGTTGCGTCTTATATGGCCGAGTCTAATATGCCGTAAAATACGGTACTTAGTACGTACATGACAATGCAGTATAAGGATTTAACATGAACAAAGAAAAGAACTTAAAATTACCAATCATACAATAAAAATATGCTCTTATAGCTCAAGACCAAGCTACACATACGAAAATATGAAAAATCCTTTTGATGAAACAATTTACATGATTGGGTTTCATTCTTCACAAAGCCTTTAATACCTACATAAATCAATGAGAGTAAGTACCTCTGAGTTACTGTGCAGCATTTAAAATTAATTTGAACCAAAGCAAAATCATGGCAGTTAGCCTTGGCATACTTCATCCTTCCTTTCAATAAATGTGCCTTTATTTTATTTTAAATACTCGACTCCTACAAGAACTGGAAAATTTTGTTGTTTTAATGATTTCAATCATTTTTTGTTTTGCTTTTTAGATTTTAATAACAAAATTACACCATTATCACATTTGCAAATAACAGCTCGTCACAAGGAGCCATGATGTAAAACAATTATGATAAAGACACTGTATAAGACACCATGCTATACTGTGGAAGATGGTATAATAAGAGCTGGCAGATGAAGACAGTTCCACCATCACAGTGTGCAATCCTCACACTTCTGATATAACTAAATCCAGGACTTGGCTAACACCATAATATTTCTCTTTAAATATGATTTCAAAAGAGCTGTATTCTTGCCTCGGTTTCTATGACTTGGAAACCTTGTGGGATCAGATGTGAAATAATACCTTAGTGCATCCTACTAATAATCTTTTGAAGATAACGCCATGGTAATCACACATCAACACTCACTCCCGAAAGCACTGTAACAATGAGTAAATAATAAGGAAATAACTGAAGCCACACACCACATGTACAAAATTTGAAATAGCAAAATGACAATATATTTCATTGCCTCAATAATTGCCAGAGCCAACTTACAAAAAATAGCAATTAATAAGTAAAACAAATTAAGTAATATGTAAACACCTTTCAACATGCATAGCTAAAAATTAATCATTTTCAAAGAAAATGAACTGACTTTTTAGCATTCTGACTAACTTCATTTACTTTCAACATTCAAAACTTCATGTATAACAACACATATCAACCCACAATTCTTACTTGATCCATTCTCATACTGATTATTATAAAAAGTACCATGAATTATCTTTTGGAACATCACTTGATGTTAGTGTATTGATCTCATCATTACATTAAACTTACTATTCACACATTATATAATAGACACAATCACTAAGGGAATGGTCACATTATCAAAAATGCAAATAACATTGTTACATACTATGCAATGCTGAATTCAGAACAGCAAAGCAATCACAGGCAATTTTTCATTTTCACACGGTAGAATTACTGCTGCATTTATTTTGTGTTTGAAATTAATAAAGAAATAAGAACAAAGCCACTATGCCATATAAATGCCTATACCTTATACCAGGCTTTATAACTGTCTATCTAATATTTGGCAAATATGTACTGTATAGCCAACATGACTAGATTACCTGATATAATTTCTTATCGCTAAGACAGGAAACGGAAATATTCCTCATTCCTTAATCAGTCCCAGTAATATAGAACTCCCCCTTTGAGCTCAGTGTTCTTTTAAAGATAACACCCCATTGCTCTTCCTGGTTGCTTTAGTATTACACAAATGCATGTTTCTTACTGGATTTGGTAAACAAACCTGGTTTACTTTTTTACAATAATTGCCATCACAGCTGAGATACAATCATTCAAGAATTAAAAACTTAATTTCTAGTCAAAAGCATTGGCATTACTTTTTTCTATCTGATCATTGCCATTTTACAAGTTGTTTATTTATTCGTAAAATTCTTAATAAAAAACTGTTTTCTCTTCACATAAGTATATCAAAAATTTTTTGGACTAACAATTCAATGAAAAGACAAAGTGGCAGTCATTTAATACTAGACCTATGACTCACAATAAAACATTAGCAAAGTTTTGTCCGATCTTTAGGATAGATAGATATCAGTTATAATCTGAAATCAACTGTATCTATTTTGTTTAAGAATACACCATCACCACAAACTAACACCCTTAAAAAAAAATTAAAATAAATCCTTCAAGTGCAATGAATATAAAATTCATAAAACAAACTTGTGAAGATTATACTATATGGCACGAACTAGTCTTAAAATATGCCTTGAGGGGTCACTCTCCTGTTATCGGGCTGATGTCAACACGACCCTCAGCCTTTGCCTTCATATATGCAGCAAAAGCAGCTTTCTCCTTCTTCTCCTTTTTCTTGTTACGTACTTCATAGTCCAACCTGTAAAAAATTATAACCTTAATCCATTATATATTTTCTATTAGAATATTGGTTATCAGCAACCCTTTAAACATAGTTATTGTATTTTCCAACACATCAGGCACACCACAATGCAAGATGCATCCAACTTTGGAGGGTAGAAAGGGAGAGAGAGAACACAGTGGTGGCTTCCACGTCAATACTATCTACGCTTACTGTGACTATCATCTCAACCTCTTTTTCACTGCACACGCCTCCCACTGTAAACAAACTTATTTCCCCCTCATCCTTGTAAAGGTGCTAGATGTTTGAAATCAGATTCTGGGACAAGGTGGCAATATCATCAACATATATCTGGACTTTGTCAAGGCTTTCAGCAGTGTATCCCATGAAAGGAAGTGTCTAGAGTGGATCAGAGTCTTTTCTTCGTGACCGCAAGCAGTGTGTGGTGATTAATGGCACAAAATCAGCATACATACCTGTGAGAAGTGGATTATCACAGAGCGGTGTACTGGGCTCGTTGTTTGTTTCATAAATGACATGCCAGAAGGTATAAACTCTCCAACCAAATATTTGCAGACGATTCCAAGTAATTCAGAGAAATTAAAACCAAATGGACTGTGAAGAGCTACAGAAAGATCTCTGGCAGCTTCAAAAGTGGTCAAAGGAATGGCTTATTATGATTAAATGTCACGAAGTGTAAGAGGGTGCACCTAGGCATACCAACAGAAAGGAAGCGTTTCACATGTCCCAACGGGACAAAGAAACAGCATTAACAGAGCCCGAATGTGAAAAGGACCTGGGCGTGTATGCTGACAATGAATTGAAGTTCTCGGACCATTGTGAGAAGGTGAATCAAGCAACTAAGCTAGTAGGTCTTATAAGAAGGTTATTCAGATATTTAGATGGTATGTCCCTTCTAATACTCTTCAAGAGTGAGGTGCTGCCATTTAGGGGTTCTATCACGCTGTCTGGTCCACGAGATATGCTAGAGACTGTAAGTTGATTGAAAATATCTAAAGGTGACCAAGTAGGCCACCAGACTGGTGCCTGTGCTATGGCACCTCAATTACCCAGAGAGATTAGAATGCCTGCAGTTGCTTAGCTTAGCAGGTAAGGTGTGACTTACCCATAAATTTATAAACATCTTAAGAGGGCATTACTCAGTTGAGTGTTCATGCCTGCCCGCCCCATTAGGGGTCACATCTCAAGGTTGAAGAAGAGACAAGTTAAGAAAATTGTCAGGGCAAACCTTTTCAGAGTGAGAGTTGTGAACTCTTGGAACATTTTGCCAGAAAGTGTTGTGATGGCACCAAGTGTTGATCATTCAAGACCAGACTTGATCAACACTGGCACAGGTTCAGATACATCCTGGAGCCAGTACATGCCTAGTACTTTCCAACAGTGTGTAACAGAGGCGTGACCAACCACCCAAGCAGTTAACAAGCCGGCTTGATCAGTCGCAAAAAGAATAAAGTGAAGTAAAAACCTAGAATACAGTATTTATCAAAATTCATAAAATACTGTAAATACAGTATTCATTGTACATAGAAAAGGTAAGTAACATACTGTATGCATATTGAGTACAAAAGAAACTAACTAGTGATTTGCCACGCACACTCTTTATTAAGAACAAGTCAAAGAGGCTATTATTAGAGGTAAAATACGATGCATCCATTTCTGAATAATCAATCTTTACCATATCTTACCGTAGATGATTAATTTAACCATTCTTAAAATTATTGATTGATTCTTGTTTTAATATCACAAGACCAGTAAAAATAGGCATACAGTAAATGATAGCTAGCTGTTGCAGGGTGGTGGTGGTGGTGGTCAGCTCACGATCGGCTGTGAGGTGAATAAAACACTCCTTAATAAATCATTCATTAGCACATCTTATAAAATATATAAGGTATATTTTTTTTTGTTGCATTTTTCAGTTTTGTAAAAAAGTACTTCTATCTTATTTAAGATATATTTCATCAATAAAAGTATTGTATAAACACTTTTGAGTGATAGCAACTGAGTGAGTGGAGAGGCTACCACCTCAGCCACTCTGCTGGTTAGTGGGAGACCATTTTCTAGGGGCTGGATTGGAATACTGTACACATCTGTGCAGACAATGTGACTTTCAAATTCTTATATATTCAGGATGGAAGCACTCCTTATTAATCCAATTCTGCATCTAACCGCACTAAGAAGTTTACACCACCTCTTCACTCATAAAACTACTGTACTTCAATAGACCCTTTCCACAGACCTCCTCCCCTATGCCTTATGGTCAACTATCTAAATATTGTGACCATGGAAGGGTGGAGGAAGATGTTGGAAGAAAACAGATTAAATTGTAGAAAATTTTAGAAGGAATTCAGAGGTTACAGGAAAGGACAGAATTTGGGGAGTGCCTGAAGTTAATTAGAGAAAAATACTTGAAAATCTTTATTGCACAATGTTTCAGACATTGTAAATAAGATGGGAAAGGGTAATATGTGATAAGTAATGAAAAGGCAAATTACTGGGATGTTAAAATAACAAGGTAGCTCATCTACTGAGTAGGTAAGTGTGACGTTCTTGAGAAACTCACATTTGTAATAAAACAAAGTGCATGACAATAGCAACACTTTCAGTATTAGTAAACAGCAAATGATAAAAATGTGTAGCTCTGTTTCTCACCTATGTTCAATGATTCGCTCAACAATCCTTTGGGTTGTCATGTCATTCCCTGAATCCAGCAACTTAAATTTTTTCCTATTCTTGGGCTCTGCATAGGGGTCCGACTCATCAGCATCTGGCATGATCTCGGACATGCCATGACATACCAAATCTACTTTAAGCTGGTCCATCAAGTCAGATGTCACTGAATATGGAGCTCCAATCACAACTTCACTCACATACTGAAATGAAGTTAACACACATAAAATATAATCATCTTATTCTAAGAACTATAAAAAAGCAACAGCTAAAATTACCAATGAAAAAAAACCAACAACTTAAAATCTGGTTGCAAAAGGAATCAAGGACAATTGGTTTGGGCTTTATTTATCATGCTAGTGGAGTATGTCAGGAGCAGGGCCAGTCTTTTGGAGGTGTAGCAGAAGCAAGGCACCCAGGCTCTTAATTAACCCTAGTCTGGTCTTTCAACACAGATTGTGTCACAAAGTGCACCCATGCTGGTGTGATCCCTACTGCTCAGCCATATCTCATACTGGGAGCACCCTTCCCATAAGCAGAAATGTGGGAACAATGGACTGGCCCCATAAACCACCTAAGTTCCTCCCACTGGGCTGGCTGATGCATCTTTAAGGGAGCATTTTGCATCTGGATCGCTCTACCCAATGTTTGCTTAAATGAAAAAAAAAAACTGTTCCTGTTACCGACACAACCTATGTCGAAAGACTGTTGGAAGGGGGATTGTAAATGCCGCCATTTGTGTTGAAAGACCAAGAGTGATAGAAATTTCTGACCATGGCCAGGAATACCATTGAGTTAAAGGGGGCCCAAAAATTTTCATTTATCATTACTCATAGTACATGATAATTTATAACATAATCCTGCACTTTAAATTTGTAAAATGATGAAGTAGTGAGCAATATAATTGTAAATTATTTAATTACCATTTTGCTTGATATATCAGTTATATAACAGTAATTTAAGTAGAAGTAATATCTCCGTTAGCCGGAATCCCTCAAACCCAGAACTCTCCGATAGCTGGAATTAAAATTTGCTTGGAAAATCATTCCCAAAGCTGGAATTTTCCTAGGTTGAAAATCAAAAGCATTTTCTGAAAATGTCTTGAAAAAAGACGAAAGCTAAAGTATTTTTTTGGGTAGGGTGACCTGACCCGATTCAATGTCAGGTGCAGGTAGGGTGGTCTCATAGTGTATTACTGATCTTCTGATGGAATTTCAGGTCACCCTTTCTTGGGTGGGGGATTAGTGGGTCCCATGACCTGAAGATGTCTTGAATAAACACGAAAGCTAAAGTATTTTTAGGGAGATGTGATATGTATAAATGAGCAAAGTTGTATCCCAGTCCCATCAACCTCTGCAGCATCTACAGAACCAGTCCCATCAACTTCTGCAGCATCTACAGAACCAGTCCCATCAACCTCTGCAGCATCTACAGAACCAGTCCCATCAACCTCTGCAGCATCTACAGAACCAATCCCATCAACCTCTGCAGCATCTACAGAACCAGTCCCATCAACCTCTGCAACATCTACAGAACCAGTCCCATCAACCTCTGCAACATCTCCCAGCAACTCTAGAACCAGTTCCTTCTACATCATCATCACCATCTTCAGCTTTGTCCCAATAAAGCCTCTGTCACTCCCACAAATGCCCATCTCTACATGCACACCAGCCCCATGCTTTAATGTAGGTGTTTAACTTTAATTTTTACATTTTGTTACTGTATTTTGTCATTCAGTTTCTTCTTTTCTCTTAAATTAAGTGATTTGAGATGTATAAAAGGACTTGGGCTATGATATATTGCACATAGGGCATGTGTTCCGACTTACATACATTTCCGAATTACGGACATCTTCAGGAACGGAACCCATTTGTAACCTGGGCACCCCCTGTATACAGCAATAACAAAACAATGGCAATGTTAAACCATTACTTTACGGAATCTATGAGATTTAAATACTTTTTCCAAGGATAAATTTCCTTGAGTGAACAAAACCAACTGCTGTTACCATCTGGAAATAATAGTAATGAATATTTATGGATGATTCCAATTATGCCAACCTTAAATTCTTTATTGCTCATCACGGTCATTAATGTTTTACAGCCAATTTCCATGCCTGTGTGGGCTAGCTGCAGTTACTTGACACCTGTTGGGTAAAACCAGTTTGGAATGCTCCCCTCCCACCCCACCGCATACCCAAGGCACCAACCCAGAAAATGCAGCAGACACCACAGGATGGCACAGTTCTGGTGACCTGGTTGCTGTAGGCATGTTGAGACAAAGTTTTATGGCTGGGTATCTCTCCTAACACCAACCCACATGGTGGGAACAGCTGGCAAATTAGGGTCACAACTCCCTGAGGTAATCAAACACTACCTATCTTCTAAAATGTATTATTGCATTGGATATGAGAAAAGAACAATTTATTAAGTATATAAGTTTTTTGGTAAAACATGATTCCATCTGCTTTTAGTAGTTCTAGTGTCTACACACAGGAAAATTCTGGAACTATTTAAACATTTATTTACATTAACATTGAGGGCAATCAATCAAAATTATATCACTGACAGGGACACATACAGTTATACAATGAAACCTGATTTTCAAAGCATAATTTATGGCTTTGATAATCATAAACTAGTTTTGGTCCAATTACAAAAATTTTCAGCAGAGAAAATAACTGTTACTGTACACTTACCTTGCAGGCTAGAACAGAAAGAACACGCTCATGCAGGTTCATAATGGGATAATTAGCTCCCTTGTACCGATTGACAACAGGGTCTGTGTGTAGTCCCACAATTAGGAAGTCGCCCTCCTGCCGTGCCTTTTCCAAGAAGTCCAAGTGACCAACATGAAACAAGTCAAACGCTCCTGCCACATACACAATCTTGTCACCAGGCTATAAAGAGAAAATGTATTAAAATAGCAAAGAATCAAAGCTTAGCAGCTATGCACATGATGTACTTCAACTGCACAGTGCTAGGTGAAATGTAAATAAACTCTGTAAGCCAGTACACATTGGGTGTTTGTCTTAAATGGGGGGCAGCCTTTCATGGGTCACTCTCACCTTAAAATCAGCAATATGGCCCCTTACGAATGAAATAAGTCCTCTATTAAATGAATCACATCGGCTACATGTTAGAAAATTTATTTATTTATCTCTTTTAACATTACTTTAAGTACAGTGAACCCTTGAAGATATGGACTAAATGGGGGGACTACTTGTCCTATCTTCCGGCAAATGCACTAAATGTATAAAAACGAAAATTAATTATAAAATCCGAATGAAAGTTTAACATAATCGCCATTTGCATACTCCCTGTTTCACCATAACGAGATCAGCAAGGACGCTACCTCCGCTGATTCCCCGAGCCAGCTAACTTGTGTGCAAAGAAATGTACATTCCTTTTATGTGTTTGCCATTAGGACAATTATTTTATATTTATTTATTCACAATACAGTATGAATGTAGGAAGGTGTGTGCATGTAACAGATTAAAATTAATGAAGAAAGTTATGTATATCTACCCAAAAATACAAGTTGAAAAACAACCATAACACATCACAGCTTGGCCCAGTAGCCTGGTGGTTACAGTGATGATTCTAACCTAGCTACAATGCCATGATTAATCACTATTAAGCACTATTATATCAGTAAACACTAATAATAACAGTAAATCCAGTGAAATATGGCAGGGAGTGCGGAGAGTTACAAGAGCAGACGACACACTAACTCCCATTACTGCTCCCATTGGCCACTCCTAAGTTTGTCCAGCAGCTGCATCTTCTCCACGAGGGTCGTGTAGATATATGAGACGAATATGGCTGTAATATGTAACTCTGTACTATTTACCATTATTGATTCAGGCCTCTGTATTATATGTTATAATCATACCCTCTTTTGTCACTGAGTGTAGTTCAGACTTTGAGCACATGCGCGCTGTACGCGCATGCGCAGAGAGAGATACCCAGAGAGATTCCAAGGCAGGACACTGTTTACCCTGTCTTAACTCCTTTTGTGTGTTTGTCCCAGAAATAGAACTTACGAACTTGACACCAGTGTGTTTCCTTTACCCCTGATTGGAAGCATCATTTGAGTCTCCCACATGGCGCAGTGATTAGCTGGGACATCACATTATTCAGAATTGGAGTGGACGCAGAATCTCTCTCGGAGCCGCCATCTTGTCAACTCCTCCTGCCCAGTGAATATCGGCGCGTACCTCTCAAGATATTCCTGGATTTACAGTGCAGTGTTGTGAAGTGCTTTTTCAGTGTTGTGTGTGCCCTTTAGTGTCTTTAAAGTGTTTCCCCGTGTTCCTGCACTTTTTACAAAAGAGGGAAGCCCATTTAAGACCTAGGGGAGAGCTCAAGTTTTGACATCCTTCCCCGCTCATGACTCGGCTGGAACTGGCGTGAGGGAACGAGAGGAGTTGCTATACCGCCAGCCACCCGCTCTCTGGCCAGCCTGCTCCGAGTACACGCACGAACGAACGCACACACACACTCACTCACAGACGCTCGCAGATATCTTCCATTTAAAGACAATTGCTTTTCTGCTCACTTATTAATTACAGTAATTGTGAGAGAAATAAACCAGGCCTTATGGAAGATCAAGAATTTATTGGGTTTTCTCCAGATACCCAACAAGCCCAACATCAGACTGATGTCGGTGCAGTAAGTGGACTCCAAGTGGAGCGGGAAGTGGATCAAGCGGCCCCACCCACCCTTAGCCCCCACTACACACGTCCGCAACCTGCCACAGGCGGCGACTTCCTTCGTTTAATTCAGTTTTTGGAAGAAAACTGACGACAAGACGACATCAGGAGGCAACAGGAAGAGGATCACAGGCGTCAACAAGAAAATGACAGATTCAGTGCCATGATCGAGTTGTTGACACCTGTGAACCTTCGAGCAGCTGCCACACCTGCCCCTTCGTCCACAGGCGCGCCCGAAGGGTCCTCTCCAACTTCTTTGCCCCCCCCACAGAAAGCACTCGCTCAGAGTCCACCGCCACTCCAAGCTGATGCCTCGTTCCAGGTATTCCGTGAATGGCGTCGGAGATGGGACGATTATTCGATGATGGTCGACTTATCGAGGTTGCCTAGGGAGAAACAGCTGATCCAGATGAGGATGTGTCTCACCCTAGAGACGCAACGTATCCTGGAGCACACCCTGCAAATCCCCCACAACACAGACAAGACTGTGAAGGACGTCTTGGATGCTTTACAGACGCATATCAAGGGTCTCTGCAACGAAGCTCTGCGTAGGAGAGAGCTTCTCAGTTGTAAGCAGCTGGAGGGTGAGTCATTTGCAGATTTTTACGTACGACTCAGACGCATCGCTGAGGAGGTTGACGTTTGTCCGGGGAACTCGTCGACTTGTGAGGAAACACAGCTGAAGATGATTATCCTCATGGGTGTGCGGGACGAAGAGCTTATTCAGAAGCTTATCTCCCTCAACACTGCCTCCTCTCTACAGGATGTTGTCACCACCTGCCGCTCTTACGAAGCCACCAGAAGTGCGACTTCTGCTATTCGTGCTCCATCTAACCAGCTGTGTGCCATCTCCGCATATAAGAAGAACAAAGGACGTGACGGGACTTCAGCCTCACATCCGACTTCAGCTTCACATCCGACCTCAGCTTCGCATCACTCTTCAGCATCACTTCAGACTTCGACGCCAGGCCACCCCTGCCAGTATTGTGCTCGTCGGCATGGTTCTGAATGCCCTGCCGCTGACAGCACCTGCAATAACTGTGGCCGTCGTGGCCATTGGGCTAGGACACTGAAGTGCCCTGCCAACAACGTTCAGTGCCGCTCCTGTAGCCGCATTGGACATTTTGACAAATGCTGTCAGTCACGGAAGAAAAAGGATACTACTTGCAAGTCTCAGGCGGCGAAGAACAAGATCTGTTGTCGCGTGGGATCATCTTCTCTTGTCAGCAAGACACCTCAGCCCATCTGTGTTCACCTGTCATACGGCGACATTACTTCCCGTATCCAGATGCTTCCTGACACAGGTGCGGACGTCACAGTCATCGGCACAAGACACCTCGACATTCTGGGGATCCCTAGGAGCAGCTTGCAACCACCGTCAACTTCTACAACGCTCACTGCAGACGGTTCTACAATGGCACCTGCTCTGGGTACATTTCAGGCTACCCTCACCCTAGGTAAGCAGTCATGCTCTGCCAGGATTCAGGTCCACAAAGGTGTTCAGATGCCACTACTGTCATACGGCCACTGTCAAGAGTTGGCCATAATATCTTCAGACTTCCCTAAGCCAATTCTGGAAGTAAAACATGTCAACAGGTGCAAGGAGCTGCCCCTCCCACCCAATACGTCACCTTCTGCAGCCAGGGAGCTCTTCCTACGGCAATTCAAGGACGTGCTGGTTTCCAAGGAGGACCTAAAGACGGCCTCACTCAAGCCAATGGCTGGCTCCCCCATGAGAATACACCTGAAGGATGACGCAGTACCTTTCGCCATCCACACACCGCGACGGATACCCTTCGCTTTCCAGAGCCAAGTTAAGAAGGAACTCGACTCTATGGTAGCCCAGGGGATCATTAAGCCGGCGGGGGACGACCCCTCGGATTGGTGCCACCCCATGGTAGTAGTCGCCAAGAACATTACTGGAGTGCGTATCACCGTCGACCTCACCAAGCTGAATAGCCAAGTTTCCCGCCCTACCCACCCTTCACCAACACCCTTCGCCGCTATACGAAGTGTGGACCCGAAGGCAAGGTACTTTACTACAGCAGATGCCTTATGTGGGTACTGGCAGATGGAACTTGCGGAAGAAGATCAGCACCTCACGACGTTCATCACACCGTACGGCCGATTTCAGCACTGCAGAGGACCTATGGGTTTCGCCGCTACAGGCGATGCTTTCTGCCTCCGCGGTGACATGGCCCTTCAGGGTGTGGCGAACTGTGTCAAGGTCATCGACGACGTGCTCCTATATGACGAGGATTACTCCACGCATCTCGAGCGTATTCACCAGATGCTCACAAGGTGCCGCAAGTACGGGATCACCCTCAACAAGGATAAGTTTGTGGTCGCCGCACCTAGTGTGAACTTCTGTGGGTACACCCTCTCAGGCAAGGGCATATCGGCTGATCCTGGAAAGGTCAGCGCGATCCGGGACTTCCCAACTCCTGCCAACCTGACCGACCTCCGCTCGTTCATGGGCCTGGTAAACCAGTTGGCTGAGTTCACCCCCGACATCGCCGCTGCAGCACAGCCCCTATGCCCCCTGATGAGCCCCAAGAGAACATTCACCTGGACAGCTGACCATGATGAGGCATTCCGTAGCGTCAAGACAGCTCTCCTCAGCCCACCTGTTCTCGCGTCCTTCGACCCGGCCCTGCCAGTTGTCCTCCAGACTGATGCCTCTCGCCTCTACGGGATTGGATACGCTCTGCTACAGGACCACGGCAATGGACGCCTTCGTCTGGTTCAGTGTGGCTCTCGGTTTCTTACTGACGCCGAGACTCGCTACGCCACCATCGAACTGGAGCTGTTAGCCGCCGTCTGGGCCATGTCCAAATGTAGGTTGTATCTGATCGGCCTACAACACTTCAACCTCATGACGGATCATCGGCCACTCATCCCGATTCTGAACCACTACTCCTTGGATGCGGTTGAGAATCCCCGCCTCCAACGCCTTAAGGAGAAGACCTCGCCCTACCTCTTCACAGCTGCGTGGCGTGCTGGCAAGCTGCTCTGCATCCCTGATGCTTTGTCACGAGCCCCAGTCAGCCACCCCACACCAGAGGACGAGATCGCATGTGCTGATGCTACGGCACACCTCAGGACTGTAGTGACCGTGAACACTGTCATCTCAGAAGAGTCTCCACCGCAGGACGCCGACAGGACTCTTCAGGAACTCCGAGCCGCGGCAAGAGCGGACCCTTCGTACATCCGTCTACTGAACCGCGTGACCTCGGGATTTCCTTCCAACCGGTACGATTTACACAGCTCTTTACTCCCATACTGGAAGATGCGGGATGACCTCTATGCTGATGGCGACCTCGTCTTGTACGGAGCAAGAGTTGTGGTTCCTGCCGCCCTCCGCCGCCGCACCCTAGCCCACCTGCACGACAGCCACAGGGGTGTGGAAGCTACAAAACGCCGGGCGAGACAAGCTGTGTTTTGGCCAGGCATAGACTCCGACATCGCTAGTTCCGTTCAAGCCTGCGAGCCATGCCAGATGCTGCAGCCTAGTCAGCAGCAGGAACCTCTCATGAACAACGACAACCCTACGAGGCCCTTTGAATCCGTCTCTGCGGATTTCTTCGTTGTGGCGGGAAAGTCCTTTCTCGTCATCGCCGACCGGCTCTCGGGGTGGCCTGTTGTCATTCCCTGCGGAGGCAACACTACTGCCTCTCATACAGTACGTATGTTCTGTGGCTACTTCCGGGAGGTTGGTGTCCCTCTCCGCCTGAGGACTGACGGCGGGCCCCAGTTCACCAGCAACGACTTCCGGGACTTCATGGAGCGATGGGGAGTTCATCATGTGGTGTCCTCGCCACATTATCCCCAGTCCAATGGACATGCCGAGGCTGCCGTAAAGTCCGTCAAGCATCTCATCCTCAAGACGGCACCCTCAGGCAACATTGACTGTGAGAACTTTGACCGGGGTTTATTGGAATTGCGGAATACCCCCAACTTCACAGGTCGCTCCCCAGCACAGATGTTATACGGCCACCCACTACGGTCATGTGTCCCTGCCCATCCTGAGTCCTTCTCGAGGGAGTGGCAGGCCAAGACCGAGGACTGCGATCGTCGTGCAGCCGCCCGTGCTGACCAGGTAAAGGCACAGTACGATCAGCACGCCCGACCCCTTCCCAGGTTGAGTATCGGGCAAACAGTTCGGGTTCAAGACCCGACGTCTCACCGCTGGGACAAGGTCGGGGTTGTCATGGGCTGCGGCAAGACCAGGGATTACGAGGTCCGTCTCCCTAGTGGTCGGGTATGGTGGTGGAATCGACGCTTCCTTCGTTCAGTCCCGTCCCCTAGTGGTGAACCCCTCCCCCACATCCCTGTGAACCCTTGCTTGGACGAGAAAAGTAAGTCCTCATTCAGTGACCCCTCAGTTTTCCCACGTCGCTCTCAAAGGCTCCTGGAAAAAGAGTCCGCTCGAGATTGCACTACGAGCGTGAGGGGGAGGGAGGTGTAGATATATGAGACGAATATGGCTGCAATATGTAACTCTGTACTATTTTCCATTATTGATTCAGGCCTCTGTATTATATGTTATAATCATACCCTCTTTTGTCACTGAGTGTAGTTCAGACTTTGAGCACATGCGCGCTGTACGCGCATGCGCAGAGAGAGATACCCAGAGAGATTCCAAGGCAGGACGCTGTTTACCCTGTCTTAACTCCTTTTGTGTGTTTGTCCCAGAAATAGAACTTACGAACTTGACACCAGTGTGTTTCCTTTACCCCTGATTGGAAGCATCATTTGAGTCTCCCACAGGTCGTGACCTTCTTTTCTCTCTTCACTTGTTTGGGCACCTTCCCATGACTGGATAAAAGTGACTGAGGGCGTTTGGGAGCCATAACAAGCACGAGGAGCACAGTTGGCAAGAGAACAGAGTAGCACGAGACGGACAACTTCCCCGTCCCAGTTGCAAACATGCTGCCAACTTTAAAACTACCCGCAGACATTCTTCGGTACATCCAAGGTGTCATCCGCGAATAACTGAAGGCAGGTAATTAAAATTCCACGAATTGTAAGGACATGCTGTATTATTGCTGGATGCAAAATTAGAAATTTTAAAAAGCTTACACAGTGGTAAGATGCCACAGCTCTTGGTTGAGTTTACAAAGTGAATGAATCAAATAACAGATTGATGTGCAGAAATGCTCAGAAAAAAAATAAATAAATAAATAAAATAAAAATTACACAAGTGATTTTGCCAGGAGTTTACTGCGTATGTGAGGAACCCTTTTTGTATGAACAGGGTATGTGGGGAATAGAGGGTTGGAACATATCCCAGTGTTTTCCATTGAAACAACACAGTCTGACCTTGCAAATTCGTGCTAATTGGTATCCCACCATGCCCGAATTTCCAGAAGGCACGGATTTGTGGAATAAGCATTAAATACATAGGAAAATTTGCTAATCATTTGCGAAAAACCTAAATCTAATTGTACAACATAAATCTTTTTTGTTCCAAGCTTACACTACTCCAATGCCATATTTATTGGACAGTTCTTTTACACTTATTTCACTATACCGTATATACTCGTATATAGTTCGTTTTTTTAAGAACAAATTTTTAGGCCAAAAAATTGGGGGTCGACCTCTACATGGGTAATAGTTTTGTTAGGTTGAAAAATATTTACCAGTTACTGCCAGTAAACAATGGAAACGTAAAATAAGTACCAATTAGTAATGAAAAGTTGTGCAGTTCCTTCAGCAGATGAAGCTCACCAACTTACAATAGGCTAAATTACCTTACAACGTGTTTTCACTTGTCTATGTTGAAGTTCTTAGCACAGGCTAACTTATCATATCATATACGGAATCACTGTACTCATTGATCTACAAAAAATACCGGTAATAAAAACCTTTTCGATATTTCACACTTAATATAATACCCGGTAATCCACTGCAACCTCCTATTGTTTACAATGATGCATGATGCACCACCAGCTGTTGAGTCAGCTAGACGGTACACGTGTTTAAAAAATCGTTTTCAGTTAAGAAACTGTTACATCACACGTACATTTTACCTTAACTGTGCCTGAATGAATATATTCTCGGAAATAAATATTAGTTTTGCTGAAACGTGAAGTATTTTAATGTAAAATAGGATAAAATACATGACGAAAACAAAAGATTTTACCTAACCTTCAGATGTTCAAGAGAAGTTACTCATTTATTTTTAATAGTTTTAGTTTAAAATACAGTCGACCCTCGTTAATTCGG
Source organism: Homarus gammarus (assembly GCA_958450375.1). Classification (NCBI taxonomy): domain Eukaryota; kingdom Metazoa; phylum Arthropoda; class Malacostraca; order Decapoda; family Nephropidae; genus Homarus; species Homarus gammarus. The sequence goes on along the minus strand of CAUDMG010001364.1, from coordinate 1,666,636 downwards.
ACCCCTTTAATCCAGATTTCGGATAAATCGGACGAAATCTGAACTGTCCGTATCAAATTTCTGGTTCTGGGATTGTCCCAGTTGCAATTGGGGTTGCAATTTCAAATTCTGTGTCATTACTAAGAAATAAAGAAGTCACTGGTGTACTGCACTCTAAGATTAAGAGAAAACGGACGACTCAGGCGTCCTGAAGTGAGAGAAAACAGACTCCTATGACGGGGCACTCAAATAAACATACACATATTTGTGTAATGCAATATTATGCAATATTAACCCCTAAATTGGTTAATTCGGACAATCGTCTAAAACGGACACCCTTCCCCCCTATTAGTCCGTTTTAACGAGGGTCGACTGTATTGTTATATTACAATGATATTCTATTCATACTGTGCTTGATATAATGCATTCACGGAAAAGTAATATTTTTTCTGAAATGACGTACATATTACAGGGAAAAGTGGGATAAAATCATGACGAAAACAACCGACTTTCGCTTTGTTTCGTTGTTCAAAAGATGTTACCATAATCGCTTTTCGAATGGTTTTCAGTTAAAAAACTGTTGTATTACAATAATATTCTATCCTAATTGACTTGAATAAATACTACGATACCATATTTCTGAATATTTTCATTAAAATCCATCAAAATCATTTTCCTTGTCATCGTCTTCAGCACCAAACAGCTTCTCCCAGTCTTCTCCTTGAACAGGGCTAGAGGGTACGTGTTTTTCGAATTGTTTTCAGTTAAAAAACTGTTACATCACATGTATATTTTACCTAAACTGCGCCTGAATGAATATATTCTCAGAAATAAATAGTAGGTTTGCTGAAACGTGATGTATTTTTATGTAAAATAGGATAAAATACATGACGAAAACAAAAGATCTTACCTAACCTTCCGATGTTCAAGAGAAGTTACTCGTTTTTTTAATAGTTTTCGGTTAAAATACTGTTATATTACAATGATATTCTATTCATACTGTGCTTGATATAATACATTCACGGAAATGTAATATTTTTGCTGAAATGATGTAGGTATTACAGTGGAAAGTGGGATAAAATAGTGACGAAAACAATGACTTTCGCTTTCTTTCGTTCAAAAGATGTTTCCGTAATCGCTTTTCGAATGGTTTTCAGTTAAAAAACTGTTGTATTACAATAATATTCCCTCTTAATTGATTTGAATAAATACTTAATTGGAAATATACAATATTTTTGTTGAAACTACCCGCGTTTCAGTGTAAAGTGTCGTAATAATAAATGGTAAACAATTTGCCTTCGGCACTCGGTGTTTCAGGCACGGTGAGCCTCAGTTTATAGGACGTAGAGTGTTTTTACTGAAGGTTTTGTTGTTCCATTACCCTCAAAAACTTGGGTCAACCTATAAACAAGGAATATCATAAATTAACGATTTCTTGGTCAAAAAATCAGGGTCAACCTATAAATGAGGGAGGGTTATAGACGAGTATATATGGTATATAGAAAACGGTGTAGTTCAGAGTTAAATGATTTAGTGAGCACAAGGTTAGCAAAATTTCAAAAAATTTCAAATGATATATGTCAAAAATAAACAAAAATTACTATGATAAACAATAAAATTGATACATAGCATATTATAAAATATGATAGCACATATTTAATGTACAGAAAACCCTCGTTATTCACAAGGGTTAAGTTCCAAGGAATGGCGTGAATTGGCAAAATCGAGAATAGCAACTTACACTGCCTTAGTGCACTACTTCAGTAGAACGTCGATATAACTTGAGATACGTTCCAAGAGAGGTTGCCTTTAACCGAATTCGCACTAAATCAAAGTGTTGTTTCAATGGAATAATTTAGTTTGGTACTTGAGAGAAACACAAAATACTAAAAAGACTGAGTCTACCCAGATGCACCTCAGCCTATCTTCTAGAATAAACAAAACATTGTTTTTGTAGTATTACTGTATGTTAAAACAAACACTCATAAATCAACACAGCTAAAATTAAGGGATGTGAAATGGTCTGTTTATTGGCTTGGAAGATGGGGAGGGAGGGAGGGAGGTGAGGTGATATGTTTGACAGTTGATGCCAAGGTCTAGTGCTTATTTATTTATCTGTCCTTAAGAGTGACTAAGTTTTTATCTTATAAAATGTCACTAAACTGACCTGGGAGAATATAATTAACATTGCTGGAATTCTTATAAGATAGTGATTAGTTTGAATATAAACATGCTACAATTCTCATTAGACATCCAAATTTTAGTTCTAATTACAAATAGCCAAATTTTTTATCTTTTGTGCAAAATATATGATGTTTATATTCAAATTATTCGCTGTCTTGCAAGGATTCTTGCAATGCAAATTATATTCTTCTAACTTTAGACTTCGATATTATATAAGACAAAAACTGTAAGCCTATGACCCCCAACCCTGGCTGGGAAGATGGGTGGGGGTTGAGGTGACAGTGACATGTTTGACAGTTGGCGCTGAAGGTCTAGTGAAGTATTTATTTGTTTATTTAGTATGTCCTTTAGATTGAGTTTTTGCTTTTTGTTTATGAAATGTCACAAAAGTGACCAGGGAGAATATAATTTACATTGCTGGAATTCTTATAAGATAGTGATTAATTTAAACATAATCATGCTATATAGTAGGGTGTGTCATACAGAGGCGAATTTTTTTTGTTTGAGTTTGAAAAATCGGCCCATGGTATTAATGATGTAGTTCTATGTGCAGAATCATGTGATATCTTCAGATTTGAAAAGTTTTCATTTTTTGCTAGGTAAATTTTAACTTGAAATCTTATGAAAATTCAGTATTCCCACCCTTTTACCAACACCACTAAATAGCTTATTTAAAGTAAAGTAAATGTATCAGGTTAATTTATTAGGATGAAAATGATCCAGAATAGTGAAACGAATGATCTTGACACATTTATTAAATTTAATATTCCTTTAGAAAACAAAATCATCAAATACAAAAACCGGTTTTACTACTACGACCCGGTGTTGCTGCACACCATAGAGAACATGTCTTTCTTGCTTCTGTTTCTACTCATCATCTCCCTGCTGACCACCTGAGCTCGGATGTAGCCTTCCCTCCTCTCCTGGCTGTACACGTGACTGCTGGCCTCGCTCACTTGCTGTACACAACGCTCTATACTCTGGGTGTGCGAGGGCCAGGCAGGGACATGCATGGGGTTGTCCAGGAAAGCTCTGACTTGAACATTGGTGAGGCTGCAGGTAAGAGGGGGCTCACTGCCAGCCTGGATGTTATCCAGATCTATGAGATCAGTGAGGGTCTTGGCACCTAGATTGACTTCAGGAGTCTTCCTGACCCTGAAGGAATCGTCACCAACTGATTCGTCATGCCCAGATCCTCTCATAAGTCTCATATCCAAGATCTTTTTGACTGCCACTCTTCTCTCCTCCTCATCCTTACTGCAGAGCATTGTCTGCAGAACTGCCTCGGGATGAGCATACCAGGAAGATCTCCTCACAGTCTGCTCCACAATCTGAACAACCTTCCTTGGCTGACTCCTCAGGAGCTCAAGCTGGAAGAGAACATGCCTCGGACCTTCGGAGAAAGATGACTTGACCTTGGTGTTGAACCAATTTGGCAAGTAGACACTCACGATGAATTGGACAATAAGTCTCAGGTTGTGAAGCTGGTTCCCTTTCAGTTTATGATGAGCGACCCAAATTCTGCAGAACCTGAGAGCCGTTGTGAGCCACCTAGAATGTGAGACTGGACCTATCTGCAGGTAAGCAAGTCTATCAGGCATGACCCCAGTTTTGATGGCACTGCAAATCATGTAACCATAGTACTGGTCAGTACTCAGGTCGTCAATGACAGTATGTGCAAGCTCAACGAGTGGAGGGCCAACTGTGATTTTTTCAAAGCTCGGATTTATTTCTAACTCAGTGGCAGAGTCCAGCATCTTGCCAAGAGGACCAGACCATCTGTTGTTTGAAAGAGTCTTGCCATCCAGCTCCTGGAACAGATGTCTGAGTGGCAACTCGTTGGTGTGGAGGTCACAAACAATCCAGACCAGCTTCCTCCCAATCTTCCGCTCTATCCACTGTATGACCCCCCTTGCCACCCTGTGTTCGTGTTGGTGCTGTCCCCTCCAATTGCCTGCAGGGTCTGGTCTACGTTCCTCTCTCTGAGCCAGTTCACAATGTTATCTGCCACTATCTCAGCTGGTTTCCTGATGTCATCTTTCTCTGGAGTGAAATGCCACAAATACTTCCCTCCTGGTTCACTGCAGCAGGAGTAGTGTTCCTCCTTCACCATGGCAGGGAACAACTTGTCAGAATCTCCAACTTTCATGAACACTTTAGTGTCATCCCTTCTCCCATCAAAGAACAAACAATTTATTCCATTTTCTCTTATCCCCTTATCAAACTCCTCTTCTTGGTTACTGACAAGTTTCTCCTGAGCTCTCCTTACTTTGTTATGATCTATCACCAGGTGAACATCATCAGGTGTTATCAAACCACCATCAATCCAGGCAGCTGTTGCTATCTCTGCAGTTTCTCTGAGACCAGTGTGGTGTCGCGTGCTGGCCAGAGCTATGCTCGGGATATCTTTCCTATTTCGAATCTTATGCCTGGAAGGTTTGGGATCATTATTTTCTGGGTTAGGGACAAAGTCACCATTCTCCTGGTCAGCACTCGGATCAGCCATGGGGAAGTCATTAAACTCTGAATCAGCTTGACTCCAATCATCGGCCTTTTTTACCTCACCCTGGGCCTTCTCAAGACTCTTTTCCTCGGCAACTCTTCTCCTCTTCTGTCTCTCTGTGGCAGCCTCCTGTCTCTTGGACTCCGGAATATCTTGGCTAGAAATCATGAGAGCCCCTATACTGCCAGTCTTCTCTCTCTGTGCTTTGACAAATGCCAGTTCGATTACAGGAATCTTCAGTTCACGCTTGCAAATACAGGAGATGTGGGCCTCGGATTTACAGTCACGATCGCATCCAAACTCAGGACAGAGAACAATTGGGCACTTGCAAGTAATTATGTCAAATAACTGGTCCAGTTGCTTGGCAAAGCTGTCCTTAACTGCAAGTTTTCCTCTCCCAAGAGAGATATCTCTTGCCTTTTCCCAACTGGCTAGCAGTCTCTCACTAATCTTCTTCTGACTTGTTATGACTGGAGGCTTGAACTGAGCATTAGCCAGAGTGTACTGTGCCAAGACAGCTTTGGTCATATCACTGGCAATGTCTTTGGTTCTTTTCACTGATTTGCCTGATTAAAACACCGTATCTCAAAGCATCTCTCAATGTAGGCAACTCCGACTTCAGGAGCTCTCTCCCAGACCCAAGATAGTGACTGAGATGGCTGGATTTTTGGTTCCTCGTCCTGACACAAGCAGCCATCGCAAATATTATCAACTTATAAATGCATCAGAATCTGAAACAGAAAAAAATATTGTTAGTTGGGTTGTTAAAGAATGAAGTCAGAAAGCAATGTTCACTATTTAATTGTAATGCACTAATGCAGCTGTACGTTAGATTTTCGATAAATTTCACGCTAAAATTTACCTAGCAAAAGGTTGCAAAATATTGAAACTGAAATTATTTTCTGTTTATATACACTAAAATCTACCAAAAAAGTGATGGGCCATTAGTTTTAGCTGATCTTCCCTCCTATGACACACCCTAATGCTATAGTTTGCACTAGACAAAAATTTAGATCATTTAGTACATTATTTTGAGTACATGTACAGTACAGCTTTGCCCTTAGGACAGTGTAGCGTGCCCAGAGAAACATTAGGCACGAATTTTAAATATGATGCGCCAGACTGACTCGCGCAAAATAGGAAAGATTTGCTTTAAATTAAAACATTGTCCTTAATTGTCGGTGTCGTTTTAAATCAATAATCCTAAATTGAATCGCTTTGAATCAACATTCTACTGTATATACCTATACAGTAAAGCCTCCAATAACAACGGTTCGACCAACAACTTTTCATATTTAAGACCCAAGTTAATTTGGGACCCAATTCAATTTATGTCCTTATTTCATTCGTATTTACGACCAAAATATAATATAAATAAAATAAAATTTAATTTTCATATAAATAATAACTAACTCCCGATATGTATTATTAAAAAAAAAAAAATTTGAAGAGAGCCTTGCGCAAAGAAGCTGCTTGGCTAATGAGTGGTAAACAACAGTCGGAGCTTGGCGGGCCTTTTGTTTTCACGCATCTGGAACAGGAACAAGAGAAAAACTTTCTCAGGTTTCTTACAAAATTTTTGCATCCCTATTCAACATGAGCAAGAGAGCAAGTGATGGTAGTGTCGTTTCAAAAGCTAATAGAAAGAGTATAAGCTCAGCCGAGAAACTAGATGTGTTAAAACGATATGAAAAATGTGAGAGGTTTGTGGATATTATATGGAGCAAACAATGAACATATTTTCTGAAGTGGATCCATTGACAGATCATATCATTAAAATTTAAATAAATGCAAATGACCTCTACATAAAGATGTGTGATGAGAAAGGAAAGCAGCTGTGCAAGATTCTTTCGACAGCTTTATTATTCGAAGGCCTAAACCATCAACTTCAGCTACACCATCAAATTCAGCATCACAAGCAGCTTCAACATCAATTTTCTTAATTTTTTCGTGTAGAACTATCGTCCCGGACTCCCGGCTGTAAACACAAGTGAAAACAATGGCGTCCCATCTCCTCTTGTGTGACCATATTATTATTCATTTATATTGTATAAGTTGCATTCAGAAACATTATTTAAAGACTATAGTTTGGAATTTTCATGAATTGTATTGTTTTGGGGGGAAAAGAGGGTAAAAAGCCACACAAAAGATATGAAAAGGTCACAATTGGGAACGCATCTCATTATTATTGCTTTATTTTAATGGTAATTAATGATTCACAATACACTGCAATATTGGAGGACACATTACCATCGTTATTCGAGGCTTTACTGTACCAAACAACTGACCAGCCACGGCAGCACTCATCCCCTTTTTTAACTTATCTAATAATTCAACTTTCTTTGTAAGGGTCATCACTGACTTTTGCTTTTTACATTTCACTCCACTAGGCAGTCTTTTAGGGTAAATTTCACACAAAAACTAAAGTTTTGAGAGTACAACACAAGATGCTGTGTGGGGTGAATGTTTGTGCTAGCCACCATCTGCTTACTGCGAATTGTTGAAATCGCGAATAGCAAATGAACGAATGGCAAGGGTTTATTGTACTAAAAATAGCTACTTCCACATTAAACCATCCTCTGGGTGATGTGACACAGTTCAGCCAGGCAGCCACCCAGCTGACTCTGAGATGTGTGGCTGCAGCTACGCTGTGTGTATGCCATGATGTCACAATGGGGGGGAAGGAGTATGGCTGGCTGCTGGGCTAGTGAGTCGAAAAACACAATTACAGCTCACTACCTCAATACATATGTATGTTCACTTCCCACACACACCCATACTCTTAATTTTTCTTATTTTATAGTTTTGTATTTTCTTTATTTCTAAGTCACATTAGGGTAGTGTAATGATTCTTTTTTATTTTTTTTCTCCTATGAACATGGACAACTGATAAACAAGATAATTGGGGAATGCTCTTGAAAATGCAGATTTGCAGAGAAACGGACTTCTGAGACACAATTTTGCAAAGTCAGACTGTAGTTCCCAAATGCTGATATCATTGAACCTCATTTCTACGGGAACAACACTATTAATATTTTATCTGGCTAATACCAAAAGATTTTATTCAGCACTCAGGGAACTCCGTACACAAGGGGCTAATAACATAATTCTTTTGGAATGCATGTCAGCGGTTGTGAGGGAGGACTTTAGATTAACCACATATGGTATTTGTGAATTTTTGGTGTTGAAAAGTATTCACCTGTAAATTTGGTGTTACAGAGGCCAGCTACTGTGAGAGATGTATTTTTTTTCTGCCTCTAGCCCCAATTCCTTTCCCCTTTTCCCTCCTATAGAAACATATGCTAAACATAAACTTGTTTCTTGCTAACGTGTATATTCTGTACCTTATCTACATTATCGTGTATATATACTCTACGTGTAAATTTTTTTTTAATTACCATTATTTGTATGCATTTTAATATCAATACAGTAGAACCTCTATACACCAGTCTTCAATACAATGGATTTTTTTTTCTGACAATTTGAGGTGCTTTGGACCACCCCTCTATTCACCAGAAATATTTAAAAGGGTTTGGAAAATCATGCATCAGTTCAAACAGTTTCCGTGAGTGGAAAATACCAGTCTTTGTTGTAACAAATCTTCATTCATGAGGTGCCTTGCATGCCTCCGTATCATGTAGATTTTTATTTTTTTAAATAAGAAATATCTCTGTTAGCCAGACTTCTTCAAACTCGGAACTCTCCAATAGCTGGAATTGAAATTTTCGAAGGTGCACATTTTCCATAAAAATCTGAGATAATTTTCAAGATATCCAGAAAATTCCAGGGATGGGATGGGGGAGGGGGGGGGGGGGGAGTTTTTTTCTGGGTTTGAGAGATAATGTAATGGGCAATTTCTGGAACCTATGAGAACATTTTTCTGTTGCCCGGAAAATTCTGGGGATGAGGCATTGTTTTCCAGCTTTGAGAGAGTTGCCTCGTTACCCGGAAATCTCTCATCACCGGAAGTGCTCTGCACCAATTGTTCTAGCTAACAGGGGATATCACTTTTATATGTATTTAACCAAACTTTTAGATAAAGTATTCAGGATTATTCTAGTTAAGAAATGGAGTTTCTAATTTACAGTATTACCCCGCTTTGCAAGATTTCACTTTCAGCGATTTCTCATTTACGCGGTACCTTGCCAGAACCAGACTTTAACTTTCCGTGGTGCATCTACTCATATACGCGATGAAGTATAATTTTTTATTTTTTTTTATTTAGCTCATAAAATTCATACATATTACCCGACCAGAATATAATTTACATTGCTGGAATTCTTACAATATGATGATCATTTTGAATATAAACATCATGGATTTTGCATTAGACATACAAATTTTAGATCTAATGTAATAATTTGGTTTACACAAAGCAAATGTTTTATCCTTTGTGCAGAATAGATGAAGTTTACATTCAAAATATTCCCTGACCTGCAAGGAATCCAGAAATGTCAATTATATTATCCTAACTTTAGTCTGAGTTATTATTTATTACTAAAAATGTAAATATACTATTTTCTCCCAATCGCTTCTCTGGTAGGGAGGGAAGGAGGGAGGAAGGGAGGGACCGACCCAGCTAGGGCGGAGTATTTTGATTGACAGATAGTGTCCTTGAAGAATATTTCTTTGTTTATTTACTGAAGATACATTATATGTTTTAGCTCATAAAATTCATACAAATTACCCGGCCAGAATATAATTTACATTGCTGGAATTCTTACAATATGATGATCATTTTGAATATAAACATCATGGATTTTGCATTAGATATACAAATTTTAGATCTGAAGTAATAATTTGGTTTACACAAAGCAAATATTTTATCTTTTGTGCAAAATATATGAAGTTTACATTCAAAATATTCCCTGACCTGCAAGGAATCCAGAAATGTCAATTATATTATCCTAACTTTAGTCTGAGGTATTATTTATTACTAAACGATAAAATCTAGAGTTTTCACCCACACATTTACCTGGTAGGGTGGGAAGGTGGGGGGGAGGGTTGGGACCGACCGACCCAGCTGGCATGAGTGTGAGGAGGGGGGGGGAGGCAAGGTGGGGTACTTTGATTGACAGATAGTGTCGTGAAGAATATTTTTTTTTTTTTATTAACTGAAGATATTTGTTTTAGCTCATAAAATTCATACAAATTACTCGACCAGAATATAATTTACATTGCTGGAATTCTTACAATATGATGATCATTTTGAATATGAACATCATGGATTTTGCATTAGACATACAAATTTTAGATCTAAAGTAATAATTTGGTTTACACAAAGCAAATATTTTATCTTTTGTGCAAAATATATGAAGTTTACATTCAAAATATTCCCTGACCTGCAAGGAATCCAGAAATGTCAATTATATTATCCTAACTTGAGTCTGAGGTATTATTTATTACTAAGCGTTAAAATCTAGAGTTTTCACCCAAACATTAATCAGAGAGGTAGGAGCTAGTGAGCTGGGAAGAGGGGGGGGGGGGATTTGAGTCCATTATTTGAATGGACATTAACCTGGCGACTGTATTTCTCTTAAATATTAATTGTGTGAGCATACCATCATAAAATTTAGATGTTATTTTTACTACAACATAGGTATTGTGTCTGAAAAAGTGGAGTTTGGGGGTCGGGCCAGTCTCTATTGGAATTAATCCCATATGTTCTGTTGTTCACTTTACGCGGTTCTCACTTTCCGCGGTACCCTGTGGGTTCAATTGACCGCGTAAATCGGGGTACTACTGTACAGATTCTGGTATCAACATTTCACATGTTTTTTCATAAAGGAATGGAACCTTATCATTATATTGTATTGAAATATTTTGTTCCAGGATCTCTGTTGGAAATGTCTTGTAGAGGATTTATTTAGGGTCATTATGGTGTAAAATTCATCTAACACAATTAGAAAAGATGTTGTAAATAAAACTTTATACCTTTTCACAAACCATAAATATTTTCACTCATAACTGTGGTCTAAATGTAATGAGAGAATGTTTGTGCGTGTGAGATGAGATGCATAGTTTAGACTCTCGGAGAACTTTCCCCAGCACCCAGAAACGTTCTGAGGATGTGGGCCAGTGTCTGTCAATGCAAGATGCATAGTTTAGACTCAGAAACTTTTCCCAATACAGTAGAACGTCGATATAATATGAGATACGTTACAAGAGAAGTTGCTTTAAACTGAATTTGCACTAAATCGTAGTGTTGTTTCAATGGAATAATTTAGTTTGGTACTTGAGAGAAACACAAAATACTAAAAAGACTGAGAGTCTACCCAGATGCCCCTCAGCCCATCTCCTAGAATAAACAAAACAATGTTTTTTGTAGTATTATGTTAAAACAAACACTCATAAATCAACACAGCTAAAATTATGGGACATGAAATGGTCTGTTTACTAGCAATCAGCATATAGGAAGATGGGGGGAGGGGGGGGTGAGGTGATATGTTTGACAGTTGATGCCAAGGTCTAGTGCTTATTTACTTATCTGTCCTAAGAGTAACTTTAAGTTTTTCTCATATAAAATGTCACTGAACTGACACATTCTATTTAATTTTATTACAAAGGGCTAAAAAATTTATCTTTTGTGCAAAATATATGACGTTTATATTCAAATTATTCGCTGTCTTGCACGGATTCTTGCAATGCAAATTATATTCTCCTAACTTTAGTCTGTGATATTATATAAAATAAAAACTTAAAAGCCTAAAACCACCCAACCCTGGCTAGGAAGATGGGGGAGAGAGGAGGGATGGAGGAAAGGGAGGTGACATGTTTGACAGCTGGCACCGAAGGTCTAGTGAAGTTTTTATTTGTTTATTTATGTCCTTTAGATTGAGTTTTTGTTTTTTGTTTGTAAAACATCACATAAGTGACCAGGGAGAATATAATTTACATTGCTGGAATTCTTATAAGACACTGATTAATTTAAATATAATCATGCTATAGTTTGCACTGGACAAAAATTTTAGTAATCATTTAGGACATTATTTTGACTACATGTACAGTACAGCTTTGACCTTAGGACAGTGTAGAGTGCCCAGAGAAACATTGGGCGCGAATTTTAAAATATGATGCGCCAGATTGACTCACGCAAAATAGGAAATATTTGCTTTAAATTAAAACATTGTCCTTAACTGTGGGTGTCGCTTTAAATCAATAATCTTAAATTGAATCGCTTTAAATCGACGTTCTACTGTGCCCAGAAAAATTCCGGGGATGTTGGATTTTCTGTGTTTGTGAGAGCTGTCTCGTTATCTCTCATCACTGGAAGAGCTGTGCACCAATTGTTCTGGTTAACAGGGATATAACTGTACAATATTACTGTAGAGTATAGTTTTTTCTTTATTCATAAGGCACACGAGTCCATTGAAATGACCTTTCCGGCCAATTCCGTGATTACATAAAATTCTTTACAGTACGAAACAGTCATTTCAGTAAAAACTTTTGTTTAAAACTAGATTTATGTCAGATTTTCTTGAAACAGTGCAGATAAGTAGACCCCCCCCCCCCCCCCATAGATTAGCCTTTTCTAGACTGAAGTTTGCCCCAATTAGTTTGGTGTATTGAGGTACTCGGGTAAACAATCCCTTACCCGGATTTCGTAATTTTTCAGATTTCAGAATTGTTAGGATACATTAGGTTCGTTTTTTTTTTTTTATGGGGATTAGCCCACCCAGGCACAGGTCACAGACCCAAATCAGAGCCTGGGGGGCAAAAATATAGTAATAATAATTCATAGGTCTAGGTCGTGTCTCACTGTCAATCTTTTTTTCATTCTTGTATTTCTTTATTATTATCATTATTACTATTATTATTATTATTTTTATTATTATTATTATTATTATTATTATTATTATTATTATTATTATTATTATTTTATTAATATTTTTATTGTTATTATTATTATAGTTATCATAATTATTTTATTTTTGTGTATTTTTTATTATAAATTTTATTTACTATGACTGCTTATTATTATTATTATTATTATTATTATTATTATTATTATTATTATTATTACCCCCCAGGCCCCAATGTGGGTTAGTGACCTGTGCCCGAGTGGGCTAACCCCTGTGTACAGGTATTAAAAAAAAAAAAAAAAAAAAATATGTTTTGCCCCACTAAAAAACTTTAGGTTTTTGGAATTTCGGATAAGGGATTGTCAACTGTACTACTGTACAGTATTTCTAAAAATATGGAAAATTGACAAAATAGATAGTTCACAATATACATAGCAAAAATATTTGACCCAATTACCTTTGGAGTAAGTCCTGAGGAGAACTGCATTATCTTTTGTGTTGTTGGGAGGAACTGTGTTACACCAGTCCATGGAGAGCGAGCACTGGCATCAGTTCCAAGACTGTCAGAATGGCCACGCTCAACAAGGTATTCTGCTTCTCCAACCTGTATGGCAGATAAACACTCAGTGCCAAGGAGCATATAAGTCTCTAAGTTGAAGAAATGTTGAGAAAGAGGTACAGTCGGGTACAAAAGTTCGCTCCCTCCCAAAATAAAACAGCACGGACCCTAAATGAGATAAAACGGCACAACCGCACCAGACAACAGTCAGGGTTATTAAGTTCTGTGATTCATTTCCATGACTCAGCTTCACCAAGGAGAAGAACTTTTGTTCCCGACTGTACATGGCATAAGAATACCGTAGGGAAAATATGAATAGTTCAAAGATCCTAGAGTTACATATATATTAATACCACAGAATTCTTATGAATCCCAGGTTTCCAACATAAAATTTCAGAACTCTGTTAGGTTTTCATTATTAAAGGTTATCATTATGCTATATACTTTGGCAATAAAAACAAATCAATTAAGAATAGGAGTAAAAAAAAGTGTTGCACTACTTTTGACCCACCTACCTACAGTATATTAATACAGTGTAGTTGCAGTTCTATTATTTTTATCTTGGGTTCCTTAGACCCCAGTTTTTCTGTTTGAATATTTTTTAAGGATTTTCTAGTGTGAGGTTAATCCAAGAATGGAATACAGTGATCCCTCGGTTAACGAGCGCCTCGGTTAACGAGATTTCGGTTAACGAGTTACCTTCTATAAGATTCTTAACTTCAGTTAACGAGCAATCCCTTGATTAACGAGTTTTTTACAAGCCGACCTCAACATGTTTTCGCTTGCATTTGGCGGTCCACCAGCTGTAGTATTAGTCCGCCAATACAGTAATCGGTTTTAGGGCTTAAATTCCTTACTATTTTAGTAAATATCAAGAAGTTTATACTATTCAATAATTTTAAAAGTTTAATATTAATATTTTTTAGTCATTTTAACAATTATTGAACATAATTGAAGGTAAAGAAACTAGTTTCTGGCACGACATCCAGCCTGTTAACACACAAACAGGCGTTAGTCTCTCTCTCTTTTCAGTGGAAGTAACATATTGCTTGAGACTCTCTTCAACTAAATGCTTTTTTTCTGTGTTCCAAGCAAATTATTGGTCATTTTGAAATTTATTTTACATATTAACAATATATAATGCAGTGCAGTGTTGATTTAAAGAAATAATCTTGAATTACACCAAGAGAACTAAAATTTTATGGGTGAAATGGCGCCATGGGGTGACTTCTCTTCCACCCCAATGCCTTCTCTTCTCCCTTCTCCTCCATCCCCATTCTAATTCCCATCATCATCATCATCCAGGAGCCTTCTACATACACACCTCAAAGTAAGTGTGCTTTTCTACATTTTTTGTTGAATTTAGGCAATTTCCTGTGAGCTGGAACCAATTACCCAAAAACCCATTGAAACAATGGTTTCGGTTAACGAGCAACATGCTGGAACGGATTGTGCTCGTTAACCGAGGGACCACTGTACAGTACTACCCCGCTTTACACGGTTTCACTTTCCACATTTCTCATTTACGCGGTACCTTGCCAGAACCAGACTTTAACTTTCCGTGGTGCATCTACTCATATACGCGGTGAAGTATAATTTTTTTTTTTTTTTTTATTTAGCTCATAAAATTCATACAAATTACCCGGCCAGAATATAATTTACATTGCCGGAATTCTTACAATATGATGATCATTTTGAATAAAAACATCATGGATTTTGCATTAGACATACAAATTTTAGATCTGAAGTAATAATTTGGTTTACACAATGCAAATATTTTATCTTTTGTGCAAAATATATGAAGTTTACATTCAAAATATTCCCTGACCTGCAAGGAATCCAGAAATGTCAATTATATTGTCCTAACTTTAGTCTGAGGTATTATTTATTGTATTACTAAATGATAAAATCTAGAGTTTTCACCCACAAATTTATCTGGTAGGGAGGGAAGGTGGGGGGGAGGGTTGGGACCGACCGACCCAGCTGGCGTGAGTGTGAGGAGGGGGAGGAGGCAAAGTGGGGTACTTTGATTGACAGATAGTGTCGTGAAGAATATTTTTTTTTTTATTAACTGAAGATATTTGTTTTAGCTCATAAAATTCATACAAATTACTCGACCAGAATATAATTTACATTGCTGGAATTCTTACAATATGATGATCATTTTGAATATAAACATCATGGATTTTGCATTAGACATTCAAATTTTAGATCTAATGTAATAATTTGGTTTACACAAAGCAAATATTTTATCTCTTGTGCAAAATATATGAAGTTTACATTCAAAATATTCCCTGACCTGCAAGGAATCCAGAAATGTCAATTATATTATCCTATCTTTAGTCTGAGGTATCATTTATTACTAAACGTTAAAATCTAGTGTTTTCACCCAACATTTCTCAGAGAGGTAGGAGCTAGTGAGCTGGGAAGAGGGGGGGGGGGGATTTGAGTCCATTATTTGAATGGATATTAACCTGGCGACTGTATTTCTCTTAAATATTAATTGTGTGAGCATACCATCATAAAATTTAGATGTTATTTTTACTACAACATAGGTATTGTGTCGGAAAAAGTGGAGTTTGGGGGTCGGGCCAGTCTCTATTGGAATTAATCCCATATGTTCTGTTGTTCACTTTCCGCGGTACCCTGTGGGTTCAATTGACCGCGTAAATCGGGGTACTACTGTAGTCCTAAAATAAAGGAAAAGGTTTATAGGATGACAATATCAGATATACCGGTATACAAGTACAGGAGTTCCTCGGTATATGATCGCCCGCCTTACAATTCTCCTGTTTAACACCCTTTCTTTGCTATACTACGATTGGATTTTTTTTATTTAACAATAGCCGTGTCAGGAAGTCAAAAGAAAAATCACTCCCTGTCCATCTTCCTCTTCACTTGTTCCTCATAAGACCACCTGTGAGGGAATTACTGTACCATGTGAGGCCCCTCATAATACCATCTGTGGGGGTTACTACATCATGTGAAGCCCTTCATAACACCATCTGTGGGGGAGTTACTACATCATGTGAGGCCCCTCATAACACCATCTGTGGGGGAGTTACTACACCATGTTAGGTAGTAGGCAGCTACCAAGCAGGGAGGTACTACTGCCTGGGAAGATATTGGAGGCATAATGTATTGTCTAATGGTAAACCCTGCTGCCATATGGCATCACAAAAATTGTGACCCAGTCCCAGGTTGCTGATCTGACTTTCTGCCTCATTTACACACAATTGCAGGGTCTTAGCTGTTTCTCTTACTTTGACTGCAACACAGCATACATATATCGCTTCTCACTATTTTCGTATTTCTTCATGGTTCTTTATTATTATTATTATTATTATCAGTGTTGTTGTTATTATAATTGTTATTATTATTTAATTTTTTATTTTTTATTTTTTATTATAAAATTCATTTACTATGAACTAATTATTATTATTATTGTTGTTATATTATTATATTTCCCCCCCCCCCCCCCAGGCCCTGATGTGGGTCAGTAACCTGTGCCCGGGTGGGCTAATCCCCATTAAAAAAAAAAAATAAAAAAAATAAAAAAATAAAAAATAAATAAAAATATGAGACCCTTCATAACACCATCTTCAATGCCTCAGCGCACGTGACCTTCACTGTAAACACTAATTTGTATGTTAACTATATATTCCTCTTTCTTTCTCTAATGAAAGCTTCTGTTAAATACCCCCCCCCCCCCCCCCCCCCATGTCAATGTATGTATTAAGTAATTTCTGTCCACTGTATAGTTTCAGCCTTCGGGGTGCTGAATTTTTTCAATAAACCGTTAATTATTATTATTATTATTGTCATCTGAAAATATCTGCCATGTCCAGAAACAATTTCATTGTCCTCTACACAGGGAAGGACTACCCATGCATCACTACCAAATGTGCAACAGAAATGTTTTTGTTTGACAATCAAAGTGACTTTATGGTATAATTTTTAGTGAATTAAGTGACTGTGAATTCTACACTGGACAGACCAACTGCTTAAATGGCTAATAAGCTGATAAGTGGTGAAATAATAATTATAATAGTAATAAAAAATAGAAAGGGAAATGCGCATGTGCTAAATTTATAATGTATGAACTGCATTGTGGTGTTGAGGTTCCTTAATACAGTGGGGTATGCTATAACGAACGTAATTGGTTCCAGAACCTCGTTCGTTATAGGATTAATCCGTTCCAGGCCCCCAAATACAACCGCTTAACACTGAAAAAATTCTGTGGAAAATGTAAAAAATACGGTACTTTATCTTACCTTAGTGTTATTCAGCATGCAGGTACCCCTAAACACTGGCACATCACTATCACTTCCACTGGGAGTCTTGGCTTTAAGGCCCTCAAACAATTGTTTAGCCTTCTCACAAATTATAGCTTCACTAATGTTACCATCTGCCATTTCTTTCTCCTTTATCCACACTAAGAGTAAATTTTCCATCTCTTCAATCACATTACACCTTGCTTTGTTAAGTCTAAGGATTCCCTTAGCCACTTGCACAGTTTTTAACTCCTCTTTATTCTTCAAAATCGTACATATAGTCGATTTAGCCATCCCATATTCATCACTAAGTTTCGCAATGCTTCTTCCATTCTCACGTTTCTTTATAATTTCTTTCTTAGTTTCAAGGGTTATTAGCTTTCTCACTCGCTTTGGACGATTCATTGTTGCAATTGTATACTTGTATAACAAAATAGTTATAAAAATAATGCGAATTTCCACATCAAAAGACGAAATTTCAACAATAACAGTGGTGCACTGGCTACACAATGAGACAAAGATGGCGCCTGACGCTCTTGTTGTGGGTCGCGGTACAACAATATTCATGGGCCAGGCGAAGTAGTCCGGTATTCATCCGCGTTCGTTGTAGGAGTTGCGTTCGTTATAGCATTCTCAATTTTATAGGTAAAACCGTTCGTTATAGGAATATTCGTAGTAGGATCCGTTCGTTATAGCATACCCCACTGTATTGTGATTTTTGGGCCTGTTTGAATGAAAATCCCCACTTTGAATGACTCCTGTAATATAACCCCATTCCCACCATGCTAAATTTTTTTCTATATACAATCGTTCACTTAACCCTTAGGCCCTGGGTGATGTTCCTGAACGCGTGCCTATTTCCGCCATTGTTTAAATGCCCAGGGTGGGTTATCAGGTTCCAGTGTGACTATTTGCCTCTCACACCACACGCTCGGCCACAGGGAAGCTTCCTGAACATAATTACCTATTTTTGTTTGTTTCATTTGTTGTATCAAATTAATATTGCTAAAAGTGTAATTGTATTGTAGTGTAGTATTACTGTAAAACAATACTATGATTATGTTATAAATGTATTTATTTGTGGAATTATTATTATTTTAATCATTACTTGCTCTACCAAACACAAAAACAGCCAGGCAGACTGGCAACCGACTGGTGAGTGCTGCCAAGCACTTTTTTATGAAAAATTATGCAAATAAAATATTCTAAATGAATTATTTATAGCAAATAAGTATAAAGATTAGTAAATACATACATTATTGGCCACCTCTGACACAAAGGCGAGCCAAAAATAGCTGCTAAGTGTGGAGGAACCACGAATGTCAGCTGTCAAAACAACACTGACTCCTTGTTTTCCCCCCCCTCCTCGCTCCCTTTGCACAGTCAGGAAAGTTTCTAGAGGGTCAATATATAGTTCTTCTTACTTAATTTTTATTGTTTTATCATTTTAAAAAAATAAAAATTATTTTTGGAAAAGTTGATTTTTCTCGATTTACCCCCAGGTGGGGGGTACTGCCACCAGCACCCTAACCCGGGACTTAAGGGTTAATGATTGGGGTTTCAGGAACTTAAACTTGATTATAAATCAATGGATGCCCATACTCCAAGTTTCAAATTGCAAGTAAACAATGCGAGTCTCTAACCTGTTGGTGTTGTCGTGTCATTAGTAGCATCCGTCCAACAAGATCAGTTGTGCTGACACCTTCTGTCCTCTTGCATTCTCTGCAGAAGATTATCATACATTATACAGTATTCATATTTCAACAACATAAATATATTCCTGTACTCCTTAGCTAGTACAGTACAGTGAACCCTCACTTTACGCGGTCAATTCAACCCACAGGGTACCGCGGAAAGTGAGAAACGCGTAAGGTGAACAACATAACATATGGGATTAATTGAAATAGAGACTGGGCCGACCCCCAAACTCCACTTTTTCAGACACAATACCTACGTTGTAGTAAAAATAACTTCTTAATTTTATGATGGTATGCACACACAATTAATAATTAAGAGAAATATCAATAATATTAGGTTTTTTAACACTTACATTAGTAGAAAAAATGGCTGGGCACACGGGGATGGAGGGTTGGTTCCGAGGCAGAGGGCAGATTATTGGCCCTCACCTGTATCACTTGTATCAATTGTATCACTATCCACCACAGAGGCTTGCAGGGCCTCTTTGTCAAACCCCTCAAAGTCCATATAAGTCCATATCCTCACTATAATTATCACTATCACTGACTTGGGCCGGCTGTGGTGGGTGGCGGGTGAAGAACTTGGTAATCTTTTGATGACTGGGCGACCTTGTGCGCACCCTGCTCGCGCCGCTTACACAACATGGCGGATGGCGGGAGAGGGCGGGGGAGAGGGCGGGAGAGACGGTGGGAGGTTTGGATCCAAAAATGGCGCGGCTCGCCAGCCACTCTCCGCGTAAAGGGGTACACGCACCGCGGAATGTGAGCATTCCGGTTTCGGCAGGGTACAGCATAAACGTGGAAACGTGGAATGTGGGACACCGTAAAGTGAGGGTTGACTGTAATGTACAAAATTATTACTAATATTTTTGTCTAGTGCAAACTATAGCATGTTTACATTCAAATTAATCACTATCTTATAAGAATTCCAGCAATATAAATCATATTCTGTCCGGTCATTTCTATACAATTTTATGAGCAAAAAACAAAAACTCAATCTCAAGGACATAAATAAACAAATAAATACTTCACTAGACCTCTCAGCGCCAACTGTCAAACCGTATCACCTCACCTCCCGTCCCCCCCCCTCCCTCCCTCTCCCCCATCTGCCCAGCCAGGGTTTTAGGCTTACTGTACAGTGTTTATCTTATATAATATCTCAGACTAAAGTTAGGAGAATATAATTTGCATTGCTGGAATCCTTGCTAGACAGCGAATAATTTGAATATAAACATCATATATTTTGCTCAAGAGATAAAAATTAATCACCTGTATCACATTACAGTAGTAATTTAAGAGTAAGAGTGTTTATGTGCGTATATATATATATATATATATACAGCTAGACCCCGACTTACGACTGCTACGACTTACAACCGTCGGGACTTACGACCGCCGCAGATTTTTTATTAAATTTTTTTTTTTTTTTTTTAAATGACACGCATTTTCTATACCGAAACGTTTCCAGTTAATGTAGTCTCCATGTATAATTAGAAAATTATGGGGGCCCCATGTGCATTCAGCTGACTACATTAAAGGTGAGTGCTCAGTCATACTGTATCCATTCCTTATTATTTATTACTTTCACTGTACTGTATCCATTCCTCATTATTCATTACTTTTACTGTACTGTATTTCATTGTAGATTTTTTATTAAAAAAAAAATAAATAAATAAAAAATTTTTTTTTTTATCTATGTCGGACTTACGACCTGGATGTGGGTCCCTAACCCCGTCGTAAGTCGGGGTCTAGCTGTATATATATATATATATATATATATATATATATATATATATATATATATATATATATATATATATATGCAAGTAAATCACTGTAGGTGCGCGTGATCTAGGTATATGCTGATAACCACCAGGAAAGAAGAAAACACGAAGTTCCCAAGCGCTTTCGTGTAATTCACATTTATAAAGTTCCTTGCAAGGAATGTAATATGTTTTACTTAGGCCAGACAGGTAAAGATCTTGTAACTAGAATTAAACAACACAAATACAGTGTCAGGACAGGCCAGGAATCCAATGCACTGTTTGTTCATTTGAGGGATAACAAGCATTGCATTGACTGGGATAATGCCTCCTCAATATTACCATGTAATTCAATTGATAGTAGGAACATCATAGAATCTAGTCTTATTAAACATACCGAAGCATTCAACATGAATTTGAGTAACGGCTTGTACAAGCTGGACAACTTTGTAATTAAGAAGATTTGTGATCAGGTGAGAGGGCGGGTCACTGTCCCATCTGACCCAACCACCAACCGTTGTGTGCCATTTAAAGATTAGTAGGGTCATTACCTGACCATTGTGGACCTGGTCTCACCCTCCTCTGTATATATTCATCTTGTTCTGCATTACTCTATCTAGTCTGTACTCACCCCTGAAGATGTGAATTACACGAAAGCGCTTGGGAACTTCGTGTTTTCTTCTTTCCTGGTGGTTATCAGCATATATATATATATATATATATATATATATATATATATATATATATATATATATATATATATATATATAGTGATTTAAGGGCGATTTAGGGAAATTTTAGGAGTGTTTCTGACTTTATGCATTTTTGGCTTTACTTTGTATATACTTTTCTGTGAGCTGGAACCAATTACCCAATATCCCATTGAAACAATGGATTTGGTTAATGAACGACCTTCCTACAACACCCACACACACCCTCCAGCACTGCTCTTATCACACATCACCTACACTGTGCTACAACACCTACACTTCACACACAAACACACCCTCCAACACCATCCACACACACCCTCCAACACCATCCACACATCCCTACATCATCAATATACACCCTCCAACACCATCCACACACACACACCCACCAACACCATCCACACACACACCCTCCAACACCATTCACACACCCCTACATCATCAATATACACCCTCCAGCACCACCCTCACCCCACATTACCCACACGTCACCCCCCCCCCCACAATCTCCAACACACCCCCAACACAGGAATTAAGACAGCAAGCATGAGGAGTCAGGGTCTTATTGTTTGACAGATTTGCTATGTGTGACTGAGTGGTAGTGAGTTAAATATCAGCTCTTGAGGAGCTTGTCGCTAGGCAACACTGGTACATGTTACCTCTCCTTTCCATTCCATCTCTCTAATCACCCACACCTTTCTGCTTTCTCACTCCATATTTTAAAATGTTATGTAAAGTAATGTTGAAGGGATACAACTTTGCTCATTTATACTGATGCTTATCACAATCTCCCTAAAAATACTTTAGGTTTTGTGTTTAATCAAGACATCTTCAGGTCATGAGACCCCACTAATCTCCCACCCAAGAAAGGGTGACCTGAAAATTCCATCGGAAGGTCAGTAATAAGACCACTAATCCTCCACCCTACCTCCACCTGACATTACATCAGGTGAGGTCAGTTACATGAGACCCAGTAATCCCCCACAGCTCAATGGGAGTGGAAAATAACAGTCTTTGCTGTAACACACAGCTTCATTCATGCCCATATCATATAGATTTTTAATTGTTAAATATATTTATTTAACCAAACTTTTATAGAAACTATTCTGGATTACAGTATTAAAGTAAAGAAATTAAGTTTCTAACTTAATTAGAACTGCATTTACGGACTCCAGAAGTTTAGACTCAAGGAAAACATCCCCAGCATCCAGAAACATTCTGGAGAAGTGGGCTAGTGTGCGTTTGTGCAAGAGGTCTAGTTTAGACACTCAGAAACTTTTCCCAGTAACATTAAAAGATTCCGGGGATAAGGAATTTTTCCGGGTTTGAGAAAGTCGGCTGGTTAGCCGAGTTAACTCGGCATTATGACAGTGTTAAAAAAGTTCACCTGACCAAGACACACCCGGGTGGTAATAGTTAGGAAGCATTACCCACCGGCGACATGACCATGCACCTGGGCAAACACAGCTGACCAGACCTGACCCAAGAGAGATCAATCTCATTGACCCAGAGTTCTTACTGCCACGTCATTAGCTTAATCCGGCAACATGACTGTCTTACTCAAGAAGCTACCCTCCAGCGATTACACCTGTCATCTGATCAGACACACCCAGATTTGTGTCGACATCTTCCGGCTCGTGACCGCCAATACAGGGTATAAGAGTCTGCAGCTCCTTCCACGGGGCATTAGCATTCGGATTATCCTTGTAACAGGGAAGGGGCCGACAGCTCCTGCCCAGAGGGAGACTTCCCTTCCCAGCACCGAGTCTCCCATAGAAGACATAGTCCAGTAACACCTGCTGGGCCTCCCTCAGGTCACACGTGATTCATTGTCAGAGCGATCCATTTGGGTGAGTTACTTACGGTGGGATGTGTATCCATTTCATGTTTGTTGTCCGAGAATCATTGCATAGTAACGTAAATATAATTATCTATTTATGTGTCCATGCCATTCAGTTGATTAATAAATAGTTATTATTGAAAGTGGTGTTTAGAAATATTTCCCCTAAGAATGTATTTAGTTAAATAACTAACCGGCCATGCTACCGAGCTTCTTCACTTTTACCTACGACTAAATATTCTATCTATAGTTTCTACGTAGAACCCCCCCATTACATCTGGAACTTCTGAGAATATTTTTCCGTTACCCGGAAAATTCCTGGAATGAGGGATTTTCTTCCAGCTTTGAGGGAGTCGTCTCGTTAACAGAAAATCTCTCATTCCCGGAAGTGGTCCGCACCAATTGTTCCGGCTAACGGAGATATCAATGTATACATATAATTAAACCCATTACCTTTTGCAAAAAAAAATTAATCATAAAAACTCAAACTGTAGTCGCTTACAGGTGTGGGAAAAATGAATGGTAGTGAATGTAGGTAAAGAATATGATTTTGATTCCTGTCACCCTACATCATAGCATGCAAAGATCAATAGATGTGGAAAAAAAATTTGAGATGACATGAGGTCAACTTTATAATTTCCTAAGATCAGATAAAAGATGCTTTTGTTCCAGGAACATATGGAACAACCCAAAAAACAAGTTATTCAGCCAATTTGGTCAAAACCCAATTTAAAATGAAAATCAAATATCCTGTACTTGCTGAGAATTCAAAACTCACTTGTATCTCTTGGCAGCCTTCACTAAGTGGTATGTGTCTACTCCATCTGCAGTCATTGTGATATCATCTGGGAAACAATTTTTTTTTTCATAAATGTAGAAAACTTAAGTAAAGAACAGAACTGCTCACTTGGTGAGGGTTCTATCCTCATAACATAATTTATAACAGAACAAATTCAGAGAAACCCTAAGTATTGATGCTTTTCAGGGTTTTCCTGATGAAACCTTAGGTTATGGCAACTGGTGGTAATCTGAAGACCACTCACTTCCCCCATGACAGGTATTGTTCAAAATACAATTTGAGGTTATGGATTGCACAAAGATCTTGGGGTGTGGTGAGTCAAAGTGCCATGAAGCTTATTCTTTCTATTAAGCAGAAGTCACTTCATTCATTCTACTGTACATGTGGCAAAGTTTCTGACAATGAAGTAAATTCAAGGAACACATCTACTTTGTCAACTGAGGTATTCCTTTATAACTCGTATAAACAAAGCTGGAAAATGTTGATTAATGAGCTTGGCTTGGATATCTGTGAAAAACAGCTGAAATGCTTAATTTCATATAATTCTGAAAAGCCTTTCTGAGGTTGCTGAAAAGAAATGACATTCCATCCTGACAGATGAATGGACAATAGTTACTGTGGAAGCATAAAAAGCATCTGGTAATATAGGATCAGTTTATCAGTATTGAGGTACAATATCCCCAGTTTAGTTTGTTGTCTGATTAAGAAGTAAAGCATCTCTTAGAAAAAACTGTAATACAAATCCTGAGTAAGCAGAAAACACAATGTACAGGATATATTTGTAAATTTTAACACTTACCTCCATGCACACAGAAATCACAATCATATTTGTCCAAGGTTTCTATGGTGGTAACATATGGGGCACCTTCTATTACTTCATCCACCCATTTGATTGCTCTTACCATTTTATATCTGTAAGAGCAAGCAATAATCAATGTACTGTACATGATCACTCAATATTAAAGATAAAAAATGAATTTTATGCAACTAGATCACATTTTCCAAGTACGGAATAATGGGGAGGTAAAGGTCAGGATGCAAATCTGCTCCATGGTAGACGCCTATGAGCCAAAGATTCGAGGTAATTTATGCCAGATGCTCCTGTTGTCAAGTAAGATCCTGCAGTGTGATACGATCCAGGCTCAGTGCTGATTGATGGTCCTGACACTGGATTTTGAGGGTTTGATGGTTCCTTGTAAATTAAATTAGTACAGCGGATTCTACATAATTTGCAGGTTAGGTACCAGAAGAAATCATGAACTATCAAATTGTGAATTACCTGTACTACAGTGTATGGTAAATTTAATTGATTTAAATAGAAATAATTGGTTTAGTTCCAGAGATCCAGAAATACCCCAAAAGTGTTCCAAAACTGCTTTAATAAACACAAAACATCATATGTAATACTATACATAACACAATACAGAAACACAGATATTGTCCAAAAAGTAGTTCTACATTACATAAACAGCTCCATTTTTTTCCATATTTTGTGTGGGTTACGCCAATGCGCCAACATTGAGACCAGGGAAGAAAATGCCAGGTTTTCAAGCATCTCCAGTTTCCTGATATCCAGTTTTGAGGGTCTGTACCTGTACATTGAACTAAATGGAACTTGTGAGTATTTTTCACAGGTGCTCCTCTACTTACAAACTTTCAGAGATTAGAAAGACCTAATATCCCAAGAAAAGGTGCAACACCGAATGACTAGACGATTCTAGAACTAAGTCTTCTTGATTACCCAAGTAGGTTGAGGGCCTTAAGAATAACAACTCTTCAGACAAGACACAATAGAGCAGATCTCATTGCAACATTAAAAATCCTGAAAGGGATGGAAACGTGCACTCGAGCCATTTTTTGGTGATGTCACACACCGTTAACATGAGGGGACATGCATAACTTCAAGCTCGCCAAATTATCACGGAGAATGAACATAAGGAAATATTTCACAGAGGAGTTTAGTTTATCTTTGGAATGGTCTACCAGTCCAAGCTGTGGAATTAAGAACAGCACTGGGTTTCCAAAGGCCCATGACAAAATCAGCAAGAACAAGGGAAGAGTCTTACACAGCCCACTGGCATCCTTCCCTTGGCATGGCCACCCACTAGGTAAATACTATACAGTACAGTATTTAAAAAAAAAAAAAAAACATTATTACAGATTGTTTAGAAGTTAAGAGTTCCCTAAAAGCAAGTTAAATGAGTTTATTTACCTGCCAGTAGCTCCTCTCTATTTGCAAGAAGTAGTGTTACCGCCACAGTAAGATAAACTAGAAGAGAGAGAGAAAGAGAGGGATAGAGAGAGAGAAAGGGAGAGAGAAGAGACAGAGTGTTGACAACGAACTTTGCTGAGGTGTTAAATGTGCCGGCCAGAGATGGAGCTGGTAGCAGCTGTGTGACTGTCTGAGGGACAGTCTATTGCCTTCTACTGTAGAGGTAACATCTGGATTCTCATCAGCCAATATCACCAGCAGGACATTAAATTTGTTCTCGTTGGTCTAACCCTAGACCCCAAAATGTGAGTGTGATTGTGAATTGTTGAATCCTCTGGGAACTCTAAATAACTTTAATAAGTGTAATTATGTACTGTATATTGATCGTATTATTCAAACTGCGTCCTGATGAACCAGCAGTTGTTATATGTGAATTGTATTCAACAGGTTTTGACCGATTTATACTCATCGCGTCAACGACAAGGGTCTTATTGTCCTGCACAAACCAAAGTCGCGCCTATAAGCGATTACAAGTAGAGAGTTCAAAAATAAATATTTTCTGACAATATTATATAGCCCAATACCTTGATTATCTTCGCTTATGTTTACTTGTATTAATAATTACAATTGCTTTCACATAACTTTTGAAATTAATGTTGGTCAAATTTACCAAAGATTTAAAGTACTGTATAGTACTTTATGCCAGATGCTGCCAGTTCTTTCTTGAATAATTATCACTTGTAGGAAGCAATTATGTAAAGAAACAATACAATACAGTATTCCAAAAAATATGAATCCTTCCCCTCAGGTATGCACCACATGCTCAAATCACTGAGAAAGGAAAAATAACATTCCCACATGCAGATACCTCTGTAGTACATACCTCTCCTCTTGTGTAAAGACAGGAGGACCTTTATGTTTGCTAATCTCTTCATCAGTGTGCACACCAACTATTAGGTAGTCTCCCATTGCTTTTGCTTGACGCAGGGAATTTGCATGTCCAAAGTGGACCATGTCATAACTGAAAGGAAATATGAAAGACCAATATCACATACTTGAATCTATACTGCTCGTGTACATGAACGCATACATACGTGCACACACACACATGAATACAGCCTGTACTGTATAATGTTAGATAATAAAAAAAAAGTGTCTTGAAGACAAAAAGACTTGTCGAGGCAAGGGGATATATAATTATGTATTAATATACATACACATCATCCCCGTTTTATGCCATTTATTACCTAGTGAGATAAAAAAAATTACTTTATTGAATGGATAGTTACCAAACAGGAGAATGTACGGCCAATTGCATACAGTAATACACCCGTCAAGTGTTGTGTCTAGGAATTTAAATTAATGGCCTGTAGCACCATCTCCTAATATATGTATATGCGTAACAGACATAATACAGGTAACATAATTCACAGTGAATATAATCCCTAAAGACTTTCAAGCCAAACAAGCAAAAAAACTAAGTAAAGGCCTTGTGGAGGAAGCCATTTGTGAGGCTTCCAAAACATAGCACTTATAAATCTGGTACTTTGTAGTGCAACAAATTACCTGTCATTCTATAAAGCTTACACCAATTTTGGTTAAATCATATGGAACATGGTACCTGTATAAGAGCCTTATACCTTGTATGACAATGAGGATTCTATCACAAACACAAGGGATTGTATCATACACCAGCTTGAGTTTTTAAACCTTGTCCTATGAACCAGCTGAACTTTTTTTTTTTTTTTTTTTTTATGGGGATTAGCCCACCCAGGTACAGGTCACTTACCCACATCAGGGACTGAGGGGGCAAAAATATAATTATAATAATAATAATAATAATAATAATAATAATAATAATAATAATAATAACGATAATAACAATAATAATAATAATAATAATAATAGTCTGTAATAATAATAATTAATAATAATAATAATAATTAGTTCATGGTAAATAAAATTTATAATAAAAATTATATTTTAAAAATTAAATAATAATAAAAGCAACAACAACCACAAAAATAATAATAATAAAGAACCAAAAAGAAATACAATACTGTAATGAAAAAAGATCAATAGTGAGAAACAATATATGTATGTTGTGTTGTCAGTAGTAAGAGAAACAATTGAGACCCTGCAATTGTGTGTAAATGAGGCAGAAAGTCAGATCAGCAACCTGGGACTTGGTCACAATTTTTGTGTTCCCATATTGCAGCAGGGTCTACCATTACCTACTAACTATACACAGGGCGAGCATAAAGTCTTTCCGTGATTACTGTACAAACATTTATTACACAAAACATATGCTAAGTACAAACATACAGTTTTTTGCAGCTTAAAATATGCATAAAAAAATCTATGAATCCGTCTACACCATGCTACAATATATATGATTCTATCTAGAATGGTCTTCGAGATATGATTTTTCATAATCAGGAAAAGACTTTATGCTCACCCTGTATACATACCTGTTTATATATATATATATATATATATATATATATATATATATATATATATAATGCAAGTAATCACTGTAGGTGCGCGTGATCTAGGTATATATATATATATATATATATATATATATATATATACACACACAGTGAACCCTCACTTTACACATAAAGTGAACAACATAACATATGGGATTAATTGAAATAGAGGCCGGGCCGACCCCCAAACTCCACTTTTTCAGACACAATACCTACGTTGTACTAAAAATAACTTCTAAATTTTATGATGGTATGCACACACAATTAATAATTAAGAGAAATATCAATAATATTAGGTTTTATAACACTTAATTAGTAGAAAAGATGGCTGGGCACACGGGAATGGGGGGTTGGTTCCGAGGCAGAGGGCAGATTATTGGCCCTCACCTGTATCACTTGTATCAATTGTATCACTATCCACCACAGAGGCTTGCAGAGCCTCTTTGTCAAACCCCTCAAAGTCCATATAAGTCCATATCCTCACTATCACTGACTTGGGCCGGCTGTGGTGGGTGGCGGGTGAAGAACTCGGTAATGTTTTGATGACTGGGTGACCTTGTGCGCACCCTGCTTGCGCCGCTCTCCGCGTAAAAGGGTACACACACCGCGTTAAGTGAGCATTCCGTGTTCGGCAGGGTACAGCGTAAACGTGGAAATGCGTAAAGTGGGACCGCGTAAAGCGAGGGTTGACTGTACAGTTAACCCTCACTTTACGCGGTCCCACATTCCACGTTTACGAGGTGCCCTGCCGGAACCCAGGATGCTCACATTCCGCGGTGCGTGTACCCCTTTACACGGAGAGCGGCTGGCGAGCCGCGCCATTTTTGGATCCAAACCTCCCGCCATCCGCCATGTTGTGTAAGCGGCGCGAACATGGTGCGCACAAGGTCGCCCAGTCATCAAAACATTACCAGTTCGTCACCCGCCACCCACCACAGCCGGCCCAAGTCAGTGATAGTGATAATTATGGTGAGGATATGGACTTATATGGACTTTGGGGAGTTTGACAAAGAGGTCCTGCAAGCCTCTGTGGTGGATAGTGATACAATTGATACAAGTGACACAGGTGAGGGCCAGTAATCTGCCCTCTGCCTCGGAACCAACCGCCCATCCCCGTGTGCCCAGCCATTTTTTCTACTAATGTAAGTGTTAAAAAACCTAATATTATTGATATTTCTCTTAATTATTAATTGTGTGTGCATACCATCATAAAGTTAAGATAATATTTTTACTACAACATAGTTGTGTGTCGTCAAAAAGTGGAGTTTGGGGATCGGCCGGGACTCCATTTCAATTAATCCTATATGTTATGTTATTCACTTTACGCGTTTCTCACTTTACGCTGGACCCTCCGGGTTACATTAACCGCGTAAAGTGAGGGTTAACTGTATATATATATATACAGTAATACCCCGCTTAACACGGTTTCGCTTAGCGCGATTTCGCGCAATTTTTAGATTCGCCCCACCCGCCACCCGCCTGCCTGTTTTAGCTCATAAAATTCATACAAATTACCCGGCCAGAATATAATTTACATTGCTGGAATTCTTACAATATGATGATCATTTTGAATATAAACATCATAGATTTTGCATTAGACATACAAATTTTAGATATAATGTTTACTCTGAGTAAATATGTTATTTTTTGTGCAAAATATATGATATTTGTATTCAAAATATTCCTGGTCTTACAAGGAATCCAGCAATGTCAATTATATTATCCTAACTTTAGTTTGAGGTTCTATTTATTAAAATTTAGTGGTTTTCCCCCAAAAATTTCTCAGAGAGGGAAGAGCCAGCGAGTGTAGTGTGAGAAGAGGGGGAGGGAGTTGAGTCCATTATTTGAATGGACATTAACTTGGCGACTGTATTTCTCTATTTCTCTTAAGTACTAATTGTGTGCATGTACCATCATAAAATTAAGATGTTATTTTTACTAGAACATAGGAATTGTGTCGGAAAAAGTAGAGTTTGGGGATGGGCCAGTCTCTATTGGAATTAATCCCATATGTTCTGTTGTTCACTTAACGCGGTTTTCACTTAACACGGTACCCTGTGGGTTCAATTGACCGCGTTAAGCGGGGTACTACTGTTTATATATACACTCCCCGACTTACAACCTACTCGACTTACGACCACCTGGACATATGACCGCCCCAGTCGTACCAAATTTTTTTCAAATTACTTATTTTCGAGTCCTGACGTTAGTGATTGCGGTGTACTGACAAAATTTTCGTTTGTATTTCCCTTTAAAATGGCTGGCATGCTTAAAAGTGAGTTTTGTGGTGCTGAGAAAAAAATAGACACCCATTTTAGATTTTCTATGTATGTATTAACTTCGCATTTTCGACTTACGACCAATTCGACTTATGATCTGGATTTGGGTTCCTAACCCTATCATAAGTTAAGGAGTGTGTGTATATATATATATATATATATATATATATACATTATATATATATATATATATATATATATATATATATATTATATATATATATATATATATATATATGCAAGTAAATCACTGTAGGTGCGCGTGATCTAGGTATATGCTGATAACCACAAGGAAAGAAGAAAACACGAAGTTCCCAAGCGCTTTCGAGAATTACAGAAAGGCGCTTGGGAACTTCTTGTTTTCTTCTTTCCTTGTGGTTATCAGCACACACATATATATATATATACATATATATATATATATATATATATATATATATATATACAGTATATACCAGTGGTTCTCAACCTTGTTTGCCCCATGCACCCCTTTCACCATATGTCAGAATGTCATTCCCCCCATCCTTTCCAAGATTGTCTGCCTCAAAAAGTGCATTCCAAATAATATGCATATAATACTGAAAAACCTTTATTTTTTCCATATTAGTACATATACATTTACAATTTTACATGGATTATTTTTATAGTGGAGTTTTACAAATTAAATGCCAATTGAAAATGTTGATGGATTTATAAAACTTGAATAAAAGTAAAATAGTTTTTTTATATTTATAATGAATTACTTAACAGACCAAACTGAAGCATAATGCAATAAACAAAAAGTTCAATAGAATACCAGGATATTGTAAATTTGTAATTAATTTTATTCAGATGAAGATTACAGTCAATGAGAAACCTGTGAATGTTTTTCTTCACCAATTCTGGGATACGCGGAGGAGTGCTTGAAACGGCATAACGCAGGTCATTTTCTACCTCTAATCTACTATGTTGCTTCGTTTTAATTTGCAACAGAGTTGAAAAGCCTGACTCACAAAGATATGTCGACACAAACGGAAGCAATGCACGGATAGCTCTTTCTGCCACTTTTGGGTAGGAATTGCACATCAAGGGCCAAAATTCTGTGATTGATTTCTCATCGAACATATCTCTTGCTCCCGAATCAGTTTTCCCCCCCTCTGAAAACCTGAATTCCCCCCTGGTTGAGAACCAATGCTCTAGATTTTAGTCATGTCGTTTTCTCCAAATATTTGTCTCTAGAATGAAGTGAAAACCTCTAGATCGAATGACAAAAGTCGCCAAGTTGGCAATTCTGCAATATATTTATATATATATATATATATATATATTTATATATACAGTTGGTCCTCTTATTACGCGGTCCCGCATTCCGCGTTTCACCGTTAATGCGGTGCCTTGCCAGAACCTAACATTTTCACATTCCGCGGTCGTGAACCTTATTACACGGAGAGCGGCTGGCAAGCCGCGCCATTTTTGGATCCAAACCTCCCGCCATCCGCCATGTTGTGTAAGAGGCGCGAAAATGGTGCGCACAAGGTCGCCCAGTCATCAAAACATTACCGAGTTCTTCACCCACCACCCACTACAGCCGGCCCAAGTCAGTGATAGTGATAATTATAGTGAGGATATGGACTTATATGAACTTTGGGGGGTTTGACAAAGAGGCCCTGCAAGCCTCTGTGGTGGATAGTGATACAATTGATACAAGTGATACAGGTGAGGGCCAATAATCTGCCCTCTGCCTCGGAACCAACCGCCCATCCCCGTGTGCCCAGCCATCTTTTCTACTAATGTAAGTGTTAAAAAACCTAATATTATTGATATTTCTCTTAATTATTAATTGTGTGTGCATGCCATCATAAAGTTAAGATAATATTTTTACTACAACATAGTTGTGTGTCGTCAAAAAGTGGAGTTTGGGGATCAGCCCGGACTCCATTTCAATTAATCCCATATGTTATGTTATTCACTTTACGCGTTTCTCACTTTCCGCGGTACCCTCCGGGTTACATTAACCGCGTAATATGAGGACCAACTATATATATATATATATATATATATATACATATATATATATATATATATATATATATATATATATATATATATATACAGTGACCCCTCCGTTAACGAACTCAATCCGTTCCAGAAGATCGTTCGTTAACCGTAAAGTTCGTTAACCGAAACCATTGTTTTAATGGGTTTTTGGGTAATTGGTTCCAGCTCACCGAAAATTTCCTAAATTCAACAAAAATGGTAGAAAAGTTCACTTGCTTTGAGGTGTGTATGTAGAAGGCTCCTGGATAATGATGATGATGATGATGATGGGATTTAGAATGGGGGTGGAGGAGAAGGAAGAAGAGAATGCATTGGGGTGGAAGAGAAGTCACCCCATGGTGCGATTTCACCCATAAAATTTTAGCTCTCTTTGGTGTAATTCAAGATTATTTTCTTTAAATCAACATTGCACTGCATTATATATTGTCAATATGTAAAATATATTTCAAAATGACCAATAATTTGCTTGGAAACACAGAAAAAAAGCGTTTAGTTGAAGAGAGTCTCAAGCAAGATGTTACCTCCAGTGAAAACAGAGAGAGACTAACTCCTGTTTGCTGTGTTAAGAGGCTGGATGCCGCGCATTAAACTAGTCACTTTACCTTCAATTATGTTCAATAATTGTTAAAATGACTAAAAAATTGAATATTAAACTTTTAAAATTATTGAATAGTATAAACTTCTTGATATTTACTAAAATAGTAAGGAATTTAAGCCCTAGAACCGATTAATGTATTGGCGGACTGATACTAAAGCTGGTTGCCCGGTCAGTGCAAGCGAAAACATGTTGAGGTCGGTTCGTAAGAACTTCGTTAACCGAATTTTTTTTCGTTAACCGAATTGAAGATCCTTATGGAAGGCAGTTCGTTAATCGAAATTACGTTAACCGAGGTGTTCGATAAACGAGGGGTCACTGTATATATATATATATATATATATATATATATATATATATATATATATATATATATATATATATATATATATATATATATATATACTCCACGAACAACTATAGACCGGAGACCCTGACCAGCATAATATGTAAAGTACTTGAGAGTATTATCAGAGATGCCACAATGTACTACAAAACAACCTTGGATAGGATTGCCAACACCGTTTTTTTTCTTTTATCCTCTTCACCATTGATCGGCTCGTTAGCCGCTTGGGCGATCGGTCACGTCTCTGTTACGCACTGTTGGCAAGTACTGGGCATGCACTGGCTCCTGAATGTACCTGAACCTGCTCCAGTGTTGGTCAAGTCTGGCCTTGAAAGAGCTCACACTCGGTGCCGTCACAACACTTGCTGGTAGATTGTTCCACAAGTTCACAACTCTCACTCTGAAAAAGTTTGCCCTCACAGTTTTCTGGACTTGCGGCTTCTTCAATCTTGAGCTGTGACCCCTTGTGGGGCTAGCGTCCGCCAGATCCAAGTAAGGACACTCGACTGAGTAGCGCCCCTTGAGATGCTTATACACCTCAATTAGGTCTCCCCTTGTCCGTCTATAGTATAAGCTAGGCAAGTTTAGGCGCTCCAATCTCTCAGGGTAGCTGAGGTGCTGAAGTGCAGGCACCAGTCTGGTGGCCCCCTATGAACATTTTCAACGAACTGACAATCCCTAACATATCTCGTGGACCAGACGGGGTGACAGTACTCCAGATGGGGGAAGCACTTCACTCTTGAAGATCGTTACGAGGGATGGACCGTCTAATATCTGAACGACCCTCTTATAAGACCCAATAATTTATTTGCCTGATTTACCTTCTCGCAATGACCCGAGAACTTCAGCTCATTGTCAACAGACACACCTAGGTCCTTCTCACATTCAGTCTTAAATAGTGCTGTTTCTTCATCCCGTTGGGACATATGATACGCCTCCTTACCGTTGGTATGCCCCAGGTGCATCCTCTTACACTTTGTGACATTGAATCTCAGTAGCCATTTCTTTGATCATTCTTGGAGCCCACAGAGGTCCTTCTGCAGCTCCTCACAGTCCGCTAGGTTCTTGATTTCCTTTAATAACTTGGCGTCATCGGCAAACATTTGTATGGAGGAGTGTACAACGTCAGGCATGTCATTTATGAAACAAACATACAACAGCGGGCCCAATACACTGCCCTGTGGTACCCCGCTTGTGACAGGTACAGATGATTTCGTGCCATTAATCACCACATACTGCTTGCGGTCATGTAGAAAGTCTTCTATCCATGCTAGGACATTTCCCCGAATTCCATACCCTTCCAGTTTGATTTTCAGCCTTTCGTCGGGTACACTGTCAAAAGTCTTGACAAAATCTAGGTAAATATTGTCGATATTACCACCCCACCCCGTTCCAGAATATGGGTCCAAATATCCAATGCCTTGAGCAATTGTGTGAAGCTTGGTGGGCTTCTCATTTCCATCGATCAAGTTAAAAACTTTCTCGCGTATTTTATGGCATACTGTATATGTATAGGTGTTGACTGTTATACGATGGGGTTAGGGACCACAAAAAGTCATTGCTTATTTGATATTAATAACTTATGGGGAAAATAGGTTCTGTTCTCGAGGCCCTGAAGAAGCCAATCAAGTTTTATATCCTGCTGCTACAATAATTAAATAATGTCTAAATAACTCAAATAACTTATAAATAACTCAAGCAATTTATATATAACTCAAATTTATAGACAAAAAACAAAAATTATACAAAATAAAACAAAAAACAATAACTTTATAGAAAATAAAAAGATTTATTATAATTTATCTTATGTGATATGAACATTACGGTACAGGAGGTCCCTGACTTGCAAAAGCCCGCCGATAAGCACGGGGTTAAACTTGAAATTTACAGTACTGTACAGTATTTTATTTATCCAATAACTTTTTTTTTTTTACTTTCATTTACTGTATTTTGTCATTCTATTCCTTCTTTTGTGTTAAATTATGCGATTTTAGATGTATACAGTACGCCCAGATAATTCGTGATCCTCTATTATTGGCGGATGACACCCTGGATGTACCCAAAAATATCTGCGGGTAGTTTCAAAGTTGCCGGCATTTTCGCAGCCGGGATAGGGAGCCATTCGTTCTAGACAGTAATTTCCTTTACCTGTATATTGTATATATGTGTGTGTATGTGTAGACACACACAAAACACATACAAATAAATAATGGGAAAATCCTCTCACAAATAATCAGAAGGAAATGTAGTATTAAAACTGTTAAATCTACCCTCAAGTCTACTCCGTGTTTTATGTGTGTGTCCCACACACACACACACACATATACAATACAGGTAAAATAAATATTTGTCCTAAGGGCAAACACACGAAGGGAATATACATTTCTTTGTACACAGGTAAAAATGTATTCACCCCCTCCAATCAGCAAATGTTATTCGCAGATTTGGCAATTCGCGGCCATTTTGAGAACCTAACCCACGCGAATTCGAAGTGCATGCTGTCAGAGCCGTCCCTAAGTATGGCAAATGGTGCGACCGCCCCGCGGCCCATACCTCACCCAACACCAGAAATAGTGACCGCGTTAAGCTGACCTCACCTTACCACTCAGATTCAGGAGACCACCTGAAGGATTAGTGACCAGCACAATTAGACAATGCATCTGGTGACATGAGGTCAAACGTAAGATTAAGAAACCCCATCTTACCACCCAGACTGAGAACAATGTCATTCTTTACTGTGCTGTCTGTCGAAGTGGAGTGAGGATGTTGACAGCGGTCACCTGTCAATGTTGTCGAAGGGGGGACCGGTGGTAAAAGCAGTACCGTTCTTGCATCGCGAGCGAGATGTCACGGGTTCGATTCCCGGGCCAGTGGAAGTTGTTTGGACTTACTTCCTGGCCCCCATTAGTCCCTGTTCACCTAGCAGCAAAGTAGGTACCTGTTGTAAGTCGAAAGTTGCAAAT
The DNA here is from genome assembly GCA_958450375.1 of Homarus gammarus. Classification (NCBI taxonomy): domain Eukaryota; kingdom Metazoa; phylum Arthropoda; class Malacostraca; order Decapoda; family Nephropidae; genus Homarus; species Homarus gammarus. The sequence goes on along the minus strand of CAUDMG010001364.1, from coordinate 1,629,596 downwards.
TCGTATTCAGGGACAAGTTGTTGGAGCTTCCAATAACTTGACATAAACCACTGACTCTTCAGGCTTCTACGCCCTCGACTCTTCAGGCTTCTACACCCTTAACTCATGAGACATAAAGGCAAGCATAAACTTAGCATGCTTCCCTGTTGGGCTCTGTAAACGCTTCTGCGCTTCACCTTACACAAGGATGTAGGGGAGTGCCCAATAAATAATAAATAAATAAAAAAAAAAAAAAAAAAAAAAAAAAAAAAAATGTTGTCGAAACTCTGAATCTCCAGTTGTCCATGATTTGTATTTTGTGAAATTGTTGATATACATTATTTTACTATCGTACACAGCCCTCGTTTTTTTATTATACCATGGCCAGCAGGGATAAAGACAGATACAGAAAATACATCTCAGGTGCAGAGAAAAGGATGAGAAGAAATCGAAATGTCAATGAAAAGTTCCATTGAAAAATATGTTTTCAGAAACACCAGAAACTAGTGCAAAAATGGACCTGAGTGACTGTGATGGTGATAGTGTGGGTTATATTCAAGTTGAGGAAGAGGAGAGTACTAAAAAAATACTAAGGCTTTTAAAATGGACAGTTCCACCTACACTAACGGTCATGTTGATGAAGATCTATGTGATCCAGCCAAGTGGCCACATTTACTGGGCACTATGACAATTGATATTTTGGTAGAAAATGGACCTGTTAATGTATCTAGTGAAAATTATGCACTTCCAAAAAATGGTGAAAACTGACACTTTTCAGAAAACCTTCACATGCGAAGATTGCCAAATGGGGAAATATATGAAAGATGTTATAACATGGCAAATTACATAATACTTGGCATAGTAATAGTATGATTGGGGCCCCACCCCCCCCTAGGGACGGCTCTGCATGCTGTACTTTGGGTCTCAACACACTCCAGGTTGTGGACTCCACCAAGCTCCTTGGCGTGGCGTCACTATAGATAACGAACTAAATTGAAAAACAAACATCAGTGAAACTGTCAAATCCTCCAGTTTTCGTCTCCACCTCCTCAGTTGTCTCAAATTCTTCAGAGTTCCTGCGCCCATGTTCCTAAGCACTTCCTCCATAAATGCCACACAACAGAAACACCTAGGAAATATGCAGAAGGCATGCAAAATTATTCTTTCCCCTTCCTACTCAACATATCAAGAAGCGCTCTACATACTGACCCTCTTGGCTCTCTCTGACCATCACCATAATCTAATCTGCAAATCTGAGAAGCTTCTGCACCATCCTTGACACAGTCTCTTGCTTCCACTCAATATCCCTCGTCTGGAAATTGCTGTTCGACGCTAAAGCCGCATCCAGCCCATACAAGCATGTACCAATCGAAATAAGAACAGCCTAATCGTAAACATTGTAAAACTTATCAACAACTTGTACTTAACCACTGTGTTCACTCTTTGTCAATCTTACTTTTGCACTGTTACTATGTTGAAATTCCCTGATGTATGACTCTCTCCCCCCTACTTATGTTACTTGTATAATGTATATTGTCAATCAAGACTATCAGTTGATTGAAAATGTCCAAAGGAAGGCCACCAGACTGGTGCCTGCACTTCAGCACCTCTGTTATCCAAAGAGATGAGAGTGCCTGCAAATGCCTAGCTTATACTACAGTATTTTTTTTATTTGATGAACTAATTCGAACCACCCCCTTTCCGTTAAATCAAAATTTCCGCTAAATTGACCTTTCATTATTTTCTCTGGATTTAGCGAACTAGTTCACTAAATCGAGTGTGATTCGGTTTTATTTCCACAAAATTGGACTTTCCGTTATTTTCACTCGATTTAGCAAACTAGTTCACTAAATCGGGCATGATTCCGTTAAATTCCGTGCCAAATCTTGCCACTCTGCCACCACCGTGTGTGTTGTTCATTGCTACCTCTCAGTCAACTAACTGCTGTGATTAGACATCATGCCAAAAGTCTCTCAGAAGTCTCAGAAAGGAAGTGGTGTGGGGGAGAAAGTCAAAAAAGTGTAGCTATCAATTGGAAAAAAGTTTGGAAATAATAGACAAAATTTGAAAAACACTGAACCCCTATAGTTTAAGGTAAGCCATGAATAATGTTTCTATGTGCATATCATGTTGAATTGAAACAGAATTGAAACAGTTTATTTAGCCAGAAAAACACAGATACAAAGTGGATAATAATAAAAATATTAACATGGCTGAGCCAGTTGAGAACCTGAGCTCTCTTTTAGGCACCTGAAGCCCTGATCCCTGTGCTTGCTCGCCTCTGCCTCAAAACCCAAACTTTTCCTTCTTCTTGGAAGCATGCCTATGTTCAGCCCATCCCAAAGAAGGGTGACCATTCTAATCTAACTAACTATCGCCCCATTGCCCTAACTTCATCCCTCTCTAAGATTTTCGAAACTATTTTGAACTCCCATTTTCTCCGTCACCTTGAACACCTTTCTCTTTTGTCAGATCACCAGTATGGTTTTCGCCAGGCGAGATCTACTGGTGATCTGCTCTCCTACTTCACCCTTCTTTCGTCATCCTCTCTTAGGGACTATGGGGAAACTTTTGTCGTGGCCCTCGACATCTCCAAAGCATTTGACAGAGTATGGCACAAGTCTTTGCTATCTAAACTTCCCTCTTTTGCTTTTTCTCCCCCACTTTGTTTTCTCATCTCTAGCTTCCTTGAGAACCGATCTATGGCAGTTGTTGTCGGGGGATCAATCTCTCGCTCTTTCTCTACCAGTAGTGGTGTCCCACAGGGTTCTGTTCTTTCACCTACTCTCTTCCTTCTTTTATCAACGATTTACTTCAAACTACAACTAATTCTATCCAATCTTACGCTGATGATTCTACTCTTCACTCTTCTTCACATTTTCCCCTTCCCCCTAACTCTCAAACTAGATCTGTTTCTAGAACTGATATCATTACTTCTATCAATGTGGATCTGTGCAGCATCTCTGAATGGGGAGATACAAACTTGGTTAAGTTCAATAGTAATAAAACTCAATATTTACCAATTACACTTTGTAAATTAGACGATCTCCCACCAATTACATTTCAGGACGCTATCATCCCGCCAAATTCTGAAATAAATATGTTAGGCCTCACCATGTCCTCCAATATGTCCTGGAAATCACACAACCTTAATAAAGCTAAAGCTGCCTCCCGAAAGTTGGGAATGCTGTACAGATGCTGTAGCTACTTCACTCCTGAGCAGTTGCTCCAAGTATATAAGGGATTCATTCGTCCTAACTTGGAGTACTGCTCTCATATCTGGGGTGGTTCTTCTTCTGTCCAACTATTAGATAGGGTGGAATCAAAGGCATTTCGTCTTATTAACTCTCCTCCTTTAGTCGACAATCTCTCTTCCCTTTCTCTTCGCCGCAATGTTGCTTCACTCTCTCTCTCTTACAGGTACTTTAATGGGCAATGTTCGTTGGATTTGTCATACTGTGTACCACCGGCAAGGCTGTGGGCTCGTAACACACGTCTTGCCCGCGGTGCCCACCATTTCTCTGTGGAGGTAGTAGGTAGTAGGCAGCTATCAAACAGGGAGGTACTCCCGCCTGGGAAGATATTGGAAGCATAATGTGTTGTCTAATGGTAGACCCTGCTGCCACATGGCATCACGAATATTGTGACCAAGTCCCAGGTTGCTAATCTGTCTTTCTGCCTCATTTACAAACAATTGCAGGGTCTCAATTGTTTCTCTTACTATTGACAAGACAACATACTGTACATATAGCGTTTCTAACTATTGATTACCCGGTATTATTATTTTTTCTTTATTATTATTATTACAGTGTTGTTATTATTATTATTATTATTATTATTATTATTATTATAGTTATTATTATTGTTATTATTATTTTATTTTACTTTCGATTATAAATTTTATTTACTATGAATTACGTACTATTATTTTACTAAATTTTCGCCCCCCAGGCCCCGATGTGGGTCAGTGACCTGTGCCCAGGAGGGCTAATCCCCATAAATAATAAAAAAAAAAAAAAACACGAGAATAACCCGTTATAGTACAACCTCCTTCTTTCCTCACACAGCCAAACTGTGGAATGCTCTGCCTTCTTCTGTGTTTCCATACTTATACAATCTGCCTCACTTTAAAAAGCTGGTTTTCCAGCATCTTCTTGGTGTAGATTAAAACAGTATAACCTTTTTCTTCTCTATTTTCAATTTCTTTCTGTTCTTTTTTTTTGCCCCCTAGGCCCCAGTGTGGGTCATTTGACCTGTGCCTGGGTGGGCTAATTACCCCAAAAAATAATAAATATATATATATATACAGTATATATATATATATATATATATATATATATATATATATATATATATATATATATGCAAGTAAATCACTGTAGGTGCGCGTGATCTAGGTATATGCTGATAACCACCAGGAAAGAAGAAAACACGAAGTTCCCAAGCGCTTTCGTGTAATTCACATCTTCAGGGGTGAGTACAGACTGAAGATGTGAATTACACGAAAGCGCTTGGGAACTTCGTGTTTTCTTCTTTCCTGGTGGTTATCAGCATATATATATATATATATATATATGTATATATATATATATATATATATATATATATATATATATATATATATATATATATATATATATACAGTATTACCCCGCCTAACGCGGTTTCACATAACGCGTTTTTTCATTACGCGGTGCCTCGCCAGAGCTGAACTTTCACTTAACACGAATTTTTTCCGCATATACGCGGTGAGTGTCCGGCTCGAGACGCTATTTTTAGATTTGCCCCACCCGCCACCCTGCCTGATTTAGCTCATAAAATTCATACAAATTACCCGGCCAGAATATAATTTACATTGCTGGAATTCTTATAATTTGGTGATCATTTTGAATATAAACATCATATATTTTGCATTAGACATACAAATTTTAGATAAAATGTTTTCTCTGAGTAAATATGTTATCTTTTGTGCAAAATATATGACATTTATATTCAAAATATTCCTGGTCTTACAAGGAATCCAGTAATGTCAATTATATTATCCTAACTTTAGTTTGAGGTATTATTTATTACTAAAAAGTTAAATACAGTATTCTGGTTTTCCCACACATCTCCTTGGGACGGTTGGTGGGGGGTGGGGGGGGGGGGGGGGGGGAGGGACCGACCGACCATCTGTTACCCTGTGAAGAATATTTTTTTTTTTATTAACTGAAGATATTTGTTTTAGCTCATAAAATTCATACAAATTACCCAATCAGAATATAATTTACATTGCTGGAATTCTTATAATTTGGTGATCATTTTGAATATAGACATCATATATTTTGCATTACATACAAATTTTAGATAAAATGTTTTCTCTAAGTAAATATGTTATCTTTTGTGCAAAATATATGACATTTATATTCAAAATATTCCTGGTCTTACAAGGAATCCAGCAATGTCAATTATATTATCCTAACTTTAATCTGAGGTATTATTTAATACAAAATGTTAAAATTTATTTTTTTCACCCACTCTTTCTCTTGAAGGGAGGAGTGGTGGGGGGTGGGGGGAGGGTTGGGACTGACTGCGTGGTTGGAAGAGGGGGGGGAAGGCAAGGTGGGGTACTTTGATTGACAGATTGTGTCGTGAAGAATATTTTTTTTTTTTTATTAACTGAAGATATTTGTTTTAGCTCATAAAATTCATACAAATTACCCGGCCAGAATGTAATTTACATTGCTGGAATTCTTATAATTTGGTGATCATTTTGAATATAAACATCATATATTTTGCATTAGACATACAAATTTTAGATAAAATGTTTTCTCTAAGTAAATATGTTATCTTTTGTGCAAAATATATGACATTTATATTCAAAATATTCCTGGTCTTACAAGGAATCCAGCAATGTCAATTGTATTATCCTAACTTTAGTTTGAGGTATTATTTATTAAAATTTAGTGGTTTTCCCCAAAAAATTTCTCAGAGAGGGAAGAGCCAGCAGTGTTGTGTGAGAAGAGAGGGAGGGAGTCGAGTCCATTATTTGAATGGACATTAACTTGGAGACTGTATTTCTCTATTTCTCTTAAGTATTAATTGTGTGCATGTACCATCATAAAATTAAGATGTTATTTTTACTACAACATAGCTATGTGTCTTCAAAAAGTGAAGTTTGGGGGTCGGGCTGGTTTCTATTGGAATTAATCCCATATGTTCTGTTGTTCACTTAACGCGGGACCCTCTGGGTTCTATTGACCGCGTTAAGTGGGGTACAACTGATTATAAGTTCAAAGTCCGCGTGTTAAATGGACTAAAAATGAAGTGTATATATATATATATATATATATATATATATATATATATATATATATATATATATATATATATATATATGTATATATGTGTATGTGTATATATATATATATATATATATATATATATATATATATATATATATATACCTCAAGGAAGTATTATGTACATA